>JASPKZ010002547.1:0-85105 GCA_030220185.1 Diploptera punctata
ACAAAATGAATGAGATGGTTGTGGAGAAATGGTGGAATGAAATTTGTGGCAGGGGAAAACGGAAGACCAGAGAAATACCTGCCAAGCTCCATTTCGTCCACCACGAATCCCACGTGTAGAGACCGAGATGCGAAATTGAGACTGTAACGGCGAGAAGCGAGCATCTAACCGCTTACGCCACGGTAGAATGTATATTATTTCTTTTCTTCTTCTTCTTCTTCTTCTTCTTCTTCACGGCTTAGGCTTATTTACTAGCCTGTTCCGGCTCCAAATTGCTGCTCTTTCCATCTTTTCTTTGGGTCTTCCCAAACTTCTTCTTCCTCGTGGGTGAATAGCTGTATGCTGTTTTTGGTATTCTATTCTCAGTCATCCTTGCCAAGTTTTCTTTCCTGTTTGTTCTATATTTCTCTATTCTTGTGTTTAATTCCTCTACTTTTAGTTGTCTTATTTCTGTGTTATGTTTTTTGTCGCTTCTTTGATATCTTGCTATAGGTCTGAGGAATCTCATTTCAGTAGCTTGTATTCTGGCACATTGTTGTGTTGTCACTGTCCATGTCTCGGATCCATAAGTAATAATAGACACTGCCATTGTCTGTATAATTTCATTAGGCCTATATTATTTCTAAAATAAATTATTACTTTTTTTTGCTAATGGGTTAGTATGTACTATTATTGTATTTTTGTATTTATATGTAACATATGTTAGTCTTGGTGAGTGGAAGAGATGGCCACATGGCCTTAACTCCACCAGGCTAAATAAATTTATTCTAAATCTATTCTACGAGTAAATAAATATAAATATAGATTTAAAAAGGTTTTAATGTTTGGAGAGAAGGGAGTATTTATCACAAGGGAAATTAAAAAGAAATCCCCAAAAACTTGGATCCAAAATCCAATTTCCTCTGATGACCTCTGAATGTTTACATCCTCCCAGTTATACATATCTTATAAGACAAATAATCCTTCGCATATTCGTTGACCTAATCTTCCTTATAGTAAGTGTTCAATAAGCCTATGACTTCTGGTCATTCCAATGTATCCTTATGTTTTACGTCCGAGAAAAAAAGTCTCTCTATTGAAGCATCCTGATACAAACACAAGAAAAATAATCTTGGGGGCTATTGTAGAGAAGCATGGGGAAAGGCTTCATTCTGTTCGCCCATTTGTATTGTCATTGTATAAAACATTAGAGCATAAACTGCTGCTCTTATATGCGAATTACGCCAAAAGCGACATTAAATACTTACTCTTATTCACTGGCACTATCGAACCCGCAGGTTCATGGCCACGCGGACATAAGCTCTCCATATATCCCTATCCTCATATAATGCTTTCCAATCATTCCCTGTATAATCTACTTCCTTCAAATCATAGCTAATATTATTCTTCCACCTCATTCTTGATCTACCTACTTACCCTCTGGTTTTCCTACAAGAAGCTTCCATGCACCTCTTTCATTCCCCATACGTGCCACATGTCCTGCCCATCGCAGTCTACGTGACTTAACTGTTCTTATTATATCTGGCTTCCTATAAAGACCATGTAGTTCATTGTTAGTAGTCTTCTCCATTCACCTGTCTGTTCATCTCTCTTTGGTCCAAAATTTTTCCTAAGTAGGCTACTTTATTCTCAAATACTTGTAATCTCCTTTCCTCCCTTAAAGTAAGAGTCAATGTTTCGCATCCATATAATATAACTGGTGGAATAACAGTTTTATATAGGCTATTTTCAGCCTAACGTTTTTTGAAAAGAGTTGGGATGTCAAAAGTCTCTGTAATGAGTAATAGCATGCATTTCCAGAATTGAGCCTATATTTAATTTCTTTGTGCATCTCATTCCTATTTGTGATTATTGTTCCTAGCTATTTGAATTCAGTCACTTCCTCAAAATTTCCCTCATTTGTCAATAGCTGTCCATTTTCATTATATATGATAATGTATTTTTATGTGTGACCATATATAGTTTTATTGATATTTACTTCCAGTCCTAATTTCTTAGTCAATAGTGTGTGCGTGTTGTCCTTTAGTATCTCCTCGTTATCGGCCAATAGTACTATGATAGCGAGCGATATTAAATAGTTACTCAAATCTAAAAAAAACACTAGGATCCAAGTTTACAGGAAGTTTTTTTTAGCGATACAGTAGGTCCTGTATAACATCTCCAGTAAATATTAGTCTATTAGAACCTTTTTTAAAAATATTTTGTGTAGATTTACGATAAATAACCAATTATCACGAAGTTAAGATTCGATGTCTTAAAGTGGCGTTTAGAGATTCTTGATTACATTTAAAATACTCGTGAAGGACAGCACATGAGTTATAGATCTACCTGTTACGCCAGGACGAAAAAATATCCATTTGCTAATGCAAGTTTTGCAGTATGATACGATGTACCTTGGTGAATACAAATGCGGAAGATAAAGTAAAGCCGAAAACCGTTCGATATATGTTATTCTGATATGATTCAGTTACGTCATCAAGCAAAACAATACCTTTTTTCGATGAAGCATTACAAATGCTTTTAACAAATTCTGTGCGCTAGCCCTGTTCATTCTATAAACGGATATAACGTAAGTGTATTCTGATCAAGATTAAAAAAAAAACTCATTCTAATACAACACACGATTCACTTAAATCATGATAAATAGGTCTATTGTTGCGCAATAAATTAAAAATTGAGCAGTAAAAAAATAATTTGTAAGTAGAATACGCAATAGATTTATCCTCAATTACAGCTTAATTTAGGCTTATTTAGACTAATACATAAAATATTTAATTTTATTTCATTGGGCCTATGTTGTTATGGTATTGGTTGAGAATATAGGCTATTCATATTTTTATTATATACAACTTTCCTCATTAGAGGATTGCCTCAAGGACAAAGTGATACAGACAATTAATTTTCAAATTGACGAAATACATTTTGTAAATAGTTGAAAATTTCTATTTCTAATTGAAGTAGGCCCTATACATACTATAAAGTAGACTTTTGTAAAGATGGTTTCTTAAAATTGAAATTGATCCTCTAATGGCAGCGATGGCAATTTTTAGAAAATCTAAGGAATTCAAATCTAAGGAATTCCAAAATTTAGCTAAGAATTCTGGTATAGTACCTCTTGCCCCGATCATCAATCCTGTGACAGTTATACTATCTAATTGATATTTATCTTTGTAATAGTCAATTGTTGGCTCATATATGGCTTTCTTTTCAGAGTCAACTTCCTCAGGTTGGCCACTACGAGTCTCAAAACGGATTGTGGGATCTAATATCATACGAATTTTAGAAGATGATTTAAATGCAATTGGCCTAATATCTATTCGTCTGTTACTTCCATTAGTAGCCACACCATTAACTTCCTCATAAACTGTGTACCCATAATCTCGCAAGGCTTCTCCCATCATATTTCGAATAGTGTGGTGCCGAATGATTGTCAGTGTTCCTCCAAACGGACAAGCCCCAAGGACGTGTGCAATGGTTTCGTGCTCTCTGTGACAACGTCTACAGAGGATATACAGTATAATCTAAGTTATGACGTAAGACTAGGGCCTATATGTATATTTATTGAGTTTTTTCAATACATTTTAATATAATAAGAATATCATTATTGATGAGAAGTTATTAAATTTTATAGATTCTTGGAATATTAGTACATTCTATATTAAGGTTAAAAATAGGATAGTTTATTATTATACCTTTTATATTTCGTGATAATCACGGAGTAGTTTTATTATATTCACTCAGTGCATAAAGGATACGGAATAAAAATATTTTTTTAGTAAAAGAAAGATAGCCTAATGAGCTGTCATTCAATTTGTACGATTGAGATTAAAATAAAATGAGCTGGAGAGTGCATTATCCGCTTTTAAGTTCGATGTGGATTTTTCTTGTAGTTTTTAGTGTTTTCCGCAAGTTTGCTATATTATTGTACCCATAATTTAATAACTATTTTGCAATGTTATAAATTGTTAATATGACGTTCTTTAGGTTATTTCTAACTTAATGTTGGCTGTGATAGCACATTTACAAATCCTCTTTGCATATACTTAGGCCTAATAATAAATACTTGTGATCGCCCAGCAGTCGAAATTCGACCAAAATTCATTGAAGTTTTAAGTTTGTCACAAATACGTCATTATGCAATAAGTTTCGATTTATTTTAAAAATATGAACGATAGGAAATATGTGGTATAGCTTCGCTAAGCCATATTTAAAAAACAATAACGCGTCATTTGACATTTATACTATTTAAATTAACGTTTAGCCTATTATTGTGTGTACGGGAATATATATCCCTTCTTCTTTGTCCCTCACTCCGACCCGTCAATGTTCTATGTTGAGGCATAATGGAAGTAGGTGCGAATATCTAAATATAAAAAAAAATGTAATGAAATTACGGAAACCAAGATTAGACAGGGTTAAATTTAAATTTAAATAATAAACTGTACTCACTTTTTTTTTAAATTACTAATACTAAATACGCGAGAGTAAGTCAATTCACATTGATGCTGCACAATTTTATTTTTGCAACAATGCACTTTCAGTATGAACGTAAGCAAATGAATAATACACATAAATTCCTTAGAGCAATTTATTTTATTTTGTTTAATTTAATTTATTTGTAACAAATATTATACATAAATTGTATTTTCTGCACTCCTTCTCAATATGAACTTTAATTAGGCCTGTGCCAAATATCACACTCCTCCGTGCGCGCAATGTGCTTAAAAAGGGGTACAATCTTTTTTCTTCACGTATTAATATAAAGATTATATGGATGCAGAACATCGCATCTTACATTAAGGAAGAAGAAAATATTACGAGTAAACTATTTGGGAATACACTTGTTGGGAATTTTTTTTGTCCAAAGAGAGATGACCGGACAGGTGAATAGAGAAGTTTACTTAACAGTGAATTACATGATCGTTATGGGAAATCAGATAAAATAAGAACAGTAAAGTCCTGTAGACTACAATGAATAAGACATGTGGGACGAATTGGGGAAATAAATAGGAACTTAGAAACTTGTAGGAAAATCAGAGGGAAAGCCCCTACCTACTGGTCATGTGAGAATAGTTGGCCTATAGCCATGATTTGAGAAAGATAAATTATACAGGGTATGATTGGAAAAAAATTTAGCTCAGTATAGGAATATATGGAAAGCGAACCTTCAGGTTCGATAATGCCAGATAATTGGTTGCTTTTTTTATCTGTTTTAATTAAATTAGTGTAAGCATTGGCTCAGGATAGGGATGTATGGAGAGCTTATGTCCGCGCGGCCATGAACCTACGGTTCGATAGTGCCAGTGAGTAAGTAAGTAAGTAAGTAAGTTAAATTTGACAATGGGATATTTCGTTTCACATTATGACCCGTATGTTCTGCATGGTCATATCTTCACATTATGACCCGTATGTTCTGCATGGTCATATCTTCACATTATGACCCGTATGTTCTGCATGGTCATATCTTCACATTATGACCCGTATGTTCTGCATGGTCATATCTTCACATTATGACCCGATGTTCTGCATGGTCATATCTTCAAGAATAAATAAGTATAGGCCATAGGGTCTAAACATACCTATATTTTTCCTTTCTTGACGTGTATATATATAGATGGAAGTTCGGATAATGTGGACCCCTTCGGTTAATATCTTCTACAATTGGAACTTCCCTCGAACAGAAATATTTTAACTTCTTCCCCTCATCAACTTCGACGTGTTCAATGCCAGTTTCTTTTATTCTTTACGCGAAGAAGGTTTATTTGTGATATTTATAAAAATTACTATTTGAAAGTTTTTCAAGCTAAGAATTAATTCTTAATTTCTGTATCGAATATTATAACTATTGAAACATCTCCTAAATACATTATACTATGTAGATGCTGTTTTAATATAGGCTCTACTACTAATGGTTTTGGTTTGATGTTATGTGATATGGTTGCTGTATAAAATAAGTAAACATAACAAAGGAATTCGGTTAATGTGGACCCTCCATGAGGCGGTTAAAGTGAACCTGGGTACACTTTACACGAATGCGTACATTTTGTCACTGAGGATGCTATCTGTAAAATCCATGCTCTTATTATTTTTATTTAATATAATTGCAATTTTACTAACCCCCACAGATGAGTGATGTGTGAATGTTATAATCAACAATAATTAATTTTTCGAAACATTAAATAAATATCAACGCTTTTTAATTAGATCAGCCATAAATACTTTCAGATTAACTTAACCCTGCCTGTATAAATTAATAGAGTAAATAAACTTAAAAATAGTCTAAAAGCTAGGATGACTCTGGGGTCCATTTTACCCCAATATGGAGATCAAAGTGGACCTTTCTTGTAATGTAAAAAGTTTATAAATTATGAAGATATTTCCCCTATTTGAATAAGATAACAATGCTATTTCAAAGTTATAACACTAATGATAATTATTGTAATTAAAAAATTCAAATCCCTTAATTAAAAGAAGTAAAACGAGAAATTCAAAATGGGGTCCATATTACCCGAAGTTCCTCTATATGTTTTTGAAATAATGGAAATATACTGTGTGAGGAATGACGTTAATCTTTGACTCTTGAGTAAAGAAAGATGAATTAATTCTTATAGTCGCATATTGAATTACACATTCATGCAAGGCTTGTAATGAATTATAATATAACAATATAGGCCTACATTATTTCTTTCATCATAAACAAATTATAATACATATTCAGTTTTGTGTATGAAAATTAATAATAGTAGAGTAAATTACTCTCTGATGCTCCACTCAGCATATTTACAATAATGCAAAATGTACACTGAGAGGAACAACATGTTTCATTAAGGGATGCAAATTATGTAGGTTATTTCTAAATAACTTATTTTTGTTCACAGTCGTGTTTTATATTTTCATGTTTTATTATACAAGCACGCATTGTAATTCTGTTGTAGAGAGAGCCATGTTAATATTAATTATTTTTTTTTTACTTTTGGAATTTAACAATGTCAGTCGTTGATAATACAACAAAATGTATCTTTACTATACAGTAGGGTGGGCCGAAAAAACTCATTTTTTTTATTTCGAAGTTGTAATAGCGTGGAAAAAATTGCGAATTATATAGCTAAAAAAAATTATCAAAATCGGTTGACGTCTTCCGGTCGCACAAAGGCTCTGAAATTTGCAAAATATGACAAAAACTTCATTTTTGCAATTTTTTTTAATAGGCCTATCCAGTAGGTATTGCTGATATTTGCTAAGCACGTTTATATCTATCTGTGGGATCTGACAACCAATACTCTGGAAATTATTTATCAAATACCAAAAATGCGTAAAAATTGGAGGAGGTTTATTGTTGGGTAAAGAGGTAAAGATTGGATTCAGTGACACTAGGAATACTGAAGGAGTTCTCCATGTGTGAGAACTTAGGTTGCTCAGGTTGGTAATCGGTAGAGTTGAGGTTCTTATCTCGGGATTCCACGAGGACTTCGTCGGGGCAGAATTAATGTGGCAAAGAAGATCTGGAAATAAATATTTATTCTTAACTTCTATACACTGCAAGTAATCGTCTATACGAAGTGAATTTATTTAACTTTAGAACGCAGTGTCTTTGAGAAGTGACTTGATAATAATTTTGTACGAGAAGTGACGAGGAGAAGCCTCTCTCGCCTATATGTAAATTAGTTACTCCCACTACCTCGATCTAGTGGACCTAAGGTCATGTGCTTAGGCACATATAACGAAACATATAATTGGTAATGCGCCCTCCTATTTTGATCCCGGGGGTGTTACAAATTTATCATTGGCGATTTACGCCTTCAGAGGTTGGACCTTTTTTCCCGTGCTGGCTTCACGTAGAGTCGGGTCACAAACATTAGCTAGGCTTGGTTTTTTGTTCTTAGGCTGGGGTTTTTTCCTAGGCTTCAGACGCTAGAAAATTACCATATTCCCACACTTTTTTGCTAGCGTTGTTGTGTCAGGGTAAAACCCCCGCTTGTACATTTAGCTAATGGGTTATGGTTATCACGATAAATCAGTTAACTGGAGGCTTAGAAGATATTTCTACTCAATCTTTCGAGCAAAGGATTTTGTCATTAGTAAGATTATCATGTGTCAGCCACTTCCGTCTTAACAAAAGAAAGGGTTACATTACCTGAGTTGTCAGTCCTCTTTAATAACTAATAATTTAATTACATTGATGCTGACTTCTTTGGATCATTTTATATGGCCTTTGCTCCTACATAATCAGGTTCCACTCGCTTCCCTGATCAATTTGAATATAAATATGACCTAAGTCCAGTAACTGCTTCATTAAATGATATTATAATTTTATCTGCTTATTATTGCCGATAGGGATTTATTTATAGATTTACACAGGAGGCTGTGTGACTAACTTGCCATAAAATATAACTTGCTCATTATTCTGGAGGTTATGCGCGACCGGAAGATACCAACTGATCTAAACCAAATAAAACAACATTTTTTAGGCTCCGTTTGAAAACGTTGCAAACTATTACATTACGAAAACATCCAATTAAAACATTAAAGAAATAATCTCAAAAATTAATTTTTTTTCATATTTTGTCAAACTTTAGAGCCTTTGCGCGACCGGAAGATGTCAACCGATTTTGATATTTTTTTTTCTTTTCTTTTCTCTATATAAGTTAATTCGCAAGTTTTCCACGCTATTACAACTTCGAAATAAAAAAAAAGAGTTTTTACGGCCCACCCTACTATGCAGATCCAGAAATACAAATTATAGAATTTTCAATATATTTTTCTTTATAGATAAAAATTAGGCTATGTAGAGAGACTAAATAGGCCTACATCGGAAAATTAGACTTGTATCATTAGACATTTTTCGCGATAAAAATGTGCAATAACTAGGCTATAGTAACGCAAAAACTCTTTATGTTAATTTTCAAATCTAACTAAATAACTCACTAGCACTGTCGAACCCGGAGGTTCATGGCCGCATGGACATTAGTTCTCCATACATCCCTATTCTGAGTTAATGTTTTCCAATCGTACCCTTTCACAGTGATCTTGAATTATTTATAGAGCGAGAAAATATTCAACTACTTAGGCCTATGTGTCATATAGGATACGATGGGACTACAAAGGACAGAGCTAACATATTTGATAGTATTTTTATGTGGCTCCCAAATATTTTTATTTATACAGTAGAATATGAATGGGTCCACCGCTGTGGTCTCGAGGTAGTGTGCTGCCTTGTCAAGAAGCGGGCCCGGGTTCGATCCCCGGTCGGGGCAGTTTTTCTGGATGAGGTTTTTATCAGGGTTTTTCCTCACCTGTAAGACAAATGTCAGGAAAACTTTAAGGTCCAAACGGTCCCCGAAATCATATGGCCATCATCATCATCATCCTTATCATTATCATCATCATCATCATCATCATCATCCTTCACCGGTGTGGAAAGCAACGGAAAGCTACCACACCTACAATTCCCTAGTAAAGCTGCAAGCATAGCATGAAAATGCTATGATTGCAGTGAAGGACCTGCTTCGGGCAGAATTACTATGGATGGAATATGAATGGAAATAATTTATATAGCCTATGCTGCATCGGTTCTACAGTATACTTTCTGATAAAATCAAAACTCATCTTTAAGGTGGTTTTTTTATACATACTTACTCACTGCCATTATCGACCCGTAGGTTCATGGCCGCGCGGGCATAAGCTCTCCATACATCCCTATCCTGAGTTATTTTTTCCTGTATAATATAGGCCTACTTGCCTCAAATCAGAGTTAATGTTATTCTCCCACCTCATTCTTGATCTACCAACTGGGCGTTTTCCCTCTGGTTTTCCTAAAGAAGCTTCCATGCACGTCTTTCATTCCCCATACGTGACACATGTCCTACCCATCGCAATCTACAAGACTTAACTAGTTCTTATTACATCTGGCTTCCTGTCAAGACCATGTAATTCACTGTTATGTAATCTTCTCCATTAACCCGTCTGTGCATCTAAAATCTAGTCGTAAATTACTGATAATGTAGTGTAAAATAAGCTTGAGTTACTCCTATTTAAGGTATGGGATAGTTTTGGGTTTGGATGAAATCCTACTGACTGACTACGCCCCATTCGTTCCTCGTGGGAACATGGGTGCTCCCCAGCGGGAGTTTCTTAACCAAGCTTAATTTAGTTACGCTGATTTGCCCATAGATGTTAATGAGTGATATGTGGTTAGCACATCGCCTAAATGAGACATCTAGTAGGCGACTGAGGTATTACTTGGATGGGTGAAGGTCGGTTAAATTTTGCAGAGACATTTTTTATTCAGGCTTCAGGTTCTTTAAAGAGCCTGAAAATCTTGACTCGGGACCCACGGCTTATAGTCCCTCCCGGAGGATTTGTTCCTTGGATTTTTCCATCCTAGAAATCCATCGACCACGGCCGGGTTTGAAACCGCGTCCCTCGGAACTAGAGGCAAGTAACATAACCACTAGCCCCACCGCGGCCGAGTGAAATCCTACTACTAAGAATTAATAAAACATATTTCTTGTATTTAGTTTTAAAATGTATGAACATGTCGGAAAGTAATGAACTATTTAAAAGAGGAAAGCTAAAATTTTAGAATACGTCTGATCAATGTCCATTGTTTGATTTTGTGTTTATAGGATAACATTATCTTTACTAGTTGTCCCCCAGTGGTCGAAATTTGACCATAAATAACACGTCACCGCACTTATTACCTCACTTTATGTTATGTTACACAATGTTAGTTTTAAATTGTATTTTATTTGACATTGAACTGGATTTATATTAATATCATATATGCCTATATTAAGAAAATTGGTTAACAAACATATGGGAAAGACATCCTTAATTGTTTTGTGTCGAAGGTAGGGAAAAAACTGTTTCCAAATGTTTTTATTGACTATTTAACTCATGCCACAAATGCTAGTCAATGACCAATCACGTTTCAATGAATGTTGTTTTACAACCAATGACAGTCGTGTTTCACCTCGCTCTTTATCGATTTTTCTTTATCAGCTCCTGCTTTTGTGATAAAGAAAGTTCCTCCTTTTTAATGTTCTGAACAGGTCAAAGCATTATTTTTCTCCAACAAATACATTGAATATAGCAAATAATGAACAGATTTCTTGAGTTTACTGAGTTGTTTACTAAAAAAATAAATGAATAACCATAATGTTGATTATGATATATAGTTTGATGTGTTTCATTATTTCTCCACTTGGGTGCACTCTTACAATATTGAGATCTTATTTGGCAATAAATAATGTGATCAAGCATCAGTGAATGAACATAACCTCACATTTCTGATTTGTTTTCAAACATCTCCGTTTACATTAAATAGGCCTTATATAAATATTTTAAAATAACTATAGTTAAACAATGATTTGTGAGTAAACAGCTTAATTTTATTCGTTAAATAGTCCTAACAAATGCCACTCTTGATTTCCAAATTCTCTAAATAAATTCACTCCTCACTTCGTGAGTCGTGAATTTATCGATAATTTGGAAATCACTCGTGGCATTAGTTATGATAACACTAAAACTCATAAATCCAGCCATCCATCCATCCATAGTAATTCTGCCCGAGGGCAGGTCTTTCACTGCAATCATAGCATTTTCATGCTATGCTTGCAGCTTTACTAGGGAATTGTAGGTGTGGTAGCTTCCCGTTGCTTTCCACACCGGTGAAGGATGATGATGATGATAAGGGTGATGATGATGGCCATATGATTTCGGGGACCGTTTGGGCTTTAAAGTTTTCCTGACATTTGTCTCACAGGTGAGGAAAGAACCCAATAAAAACCTCACCCAGAAAAACTGCCTCGACCGGGGATCGAACCCGGGCCAGCTGCGTGACAAGGCAGCACGCTACCTCGAGACCACAGCGGTGGACAACTCATAGCTACTAAAAATGGCTTAATTGACCATAATTATAACTAAATCAAGCATTTTTATACCTCACAAAATATGTATGTTATGCTAGAGTGTAACTGATGATGGGGGTGATAGTATTTCAAATTAGCACCCAGCATCGTGAGGAATTTGTGTAACTACAATAAGTAGCGGCTCCACATTGAAAAAACCAGCTGTAACGACTGGTAAACCCGACACGCTGACAACATGTCACCCCTACACTGGCAGGATGATGGTCTATCTCTATGATTAACACATGTAGGCCTACATGTATTAGTTTAAATGGGAGTTTTGGCGCTGAAATGTATTACCTTGCAGTTAAAAACGGCAGATATTTTTTTGGTCATAGTCTTTTTACACACCACATGCTTCTATGGAAGAAATTTAACTCTTGCGCCATGGAGATTTTCCGTAGACATATTATTTCCCTGCAGTTTAAATGGGAGCTTTGGCGCTGGATTTTAGTGCCTTGCAGTTAAAAACGACAGATGTTTTTCTGGACATGACTTTTGTACATAACATGCTTCTTTGGAAGAAATTTAACTCTTACACCATGTAGAGTTTCCATAAACATTGCCTTGTAGTTAAAAACGACACAACTATCTTTTTTCGAATTTGATTTTTCTGCACTCCTTCTTTATATGAACTTTAATCATGTCAAATATTATACTCCTCCGTGCACGGAATGTGCTTAAAAAGGGGTACAAAGTTTTTTCTTCACGCAGGCCTATATATATATATATATTTAGGGAAGGCCATATAGGCCTACCTATATCTGGAAGATTAGAAATCGACTAGAAAAGTGGGTGGAACAAACACAATTTACATCTTACTTACTCCACATCTACCACAGCAAGTTCAGGCGTATTTCTTCTTTTCAGAGTTCTATTGGAGGGCCTATATGTGTACAAGACGAGACCAAAGCCGTGCTGCAGCGTATTCCAGTAGCTACGCGATATAATAGTTGTGTTGTTATACTCTTGACCTCTTAGTTAATTGAGTGCTAATAAATATCAATAGAAAGAAACAAAATCATTTACATTTTAATAATTAACACGTATTTACATAAATAGAATGCAAATAATAAGGGTTGTGTTATTTCATTCGGTAAACTGATCGAATGAGTAATGAACAAAGTAAATAGAATGCAGATACCTTTCTTGCAACGGTGTCTTCTGGATAGGATCGGTGAAGATCTGTAAAAAAGTTAAAAACATATTTTAATGAGAACAACGTTAATAGCTTCATTCCTTGAAATTCACTAAAACTAGAGAAATGATGAATTGCGGCAAGTAGATTTGAAATATTGAAATGTTCTGATGAAAATGTGGCGACCGAAGACATAACTGATATAAATAGAGAATGGGACTCTATAAGAGATACTATTAATTTGTAAGCAACAGAAAAGAGGATTAAAGTCAAGGCAAAATAAGAAATAGTTGATGAAGAATGCGACGATGTTATAAAGAAAGACAGTTAGCGAAAATTAATTGTTTATATGTGCCACATGAAATAAATTTAGAACAAATGGGTAATATCAAAGGAAAACACAAGGTTTTTAAAGTGTAAAAATAGGGAATATTTTAGAGAGCAGATTAATGATCTCTAAATGAATGGAAAATGAGGAAATCAGAGAATTAGGCCTGTATTAGGGAATTAGGATAAAAAGAAAAGGGCAATCAGGCTAGAACAAATATAATTAGGAATGAAACAAAAATGATATTACAGATTCCAGGTGTAGACCTATGTTAAATAGATGAAAATAAACTTTAATCAGCTATTAAATGTACATACAGAACAGATATTGAAATGGATGTTTTAAAGATAGCATAAATATTAGTCACAGAATAAATGCGCAGCATTAGAGGCTGAAGTGGCGATAGAAAAATTAAAGATATATAAAGCACCAGGTTCAGGTGTGATCAAAGCAGAATTGATAAAATCAAGGGGCGAAAAATTATGGACACTATATAGGCCTACATCGGTTGCTTGGTATGATTTGGAAAAAAGAGGCTTTTCCAAATTAATGGAAATAATCTATTATTATCGTACCTATCTATAATGTAGAGATGGAACTGATTGCAACAACTACAGGGGCATCTCATTACTTTCAATTTCATATGAAATTCTAAAAAAAAAGAAAAAAGACAGTATCCAGGCTTACTTCATATTGACGTCATAATAGGTGAACATCAATGCAAATTTAAATTAAATAATCTAAAACAGATCAGAATTTTAGTATAAGACAGATTTTAGAAAAAAAATAGGAATATAACGGCACTGTGCATGAACTATATTTATTTATTTATCTAATGGCATAGAATATATGGATAAAAAAACTAAAAGAAGAATATGAAACATGGGGACTTTATATAAATATTGAGAAAACTAAATATCTGTGTATAGGAGAAGAAATGGAAAAATATAAATTTCAACAATAGTATTGAATGTACTTACTTAGGAACAAAATTAGACAACCACTCAGGCGATAACACAGTGGAAATTAAAAATAGAATCGCTCAAGCAAAACAAGCAATAAATGGTTTAAACTCTGTTTGGTGGAGCAAAAGTATAAAAAAAAAACAGAAAATTACAAATATATCAAACTATAATTCAGAGCATTTTAAACATATGGTGCTGAAGTCTGGCAAATTCCTACCAGGGAAATGAAAAAAAAAATTAAGTACAGAAATGGATGTTTTAAGAAGATCAGCTGGAAAATCTAGAATGGATAGAATACGAAATAAGGGAAATTATGGGTGTACAAGAGGAGCCGGACATCATATACATTATAGAAAAGAAAAGATTGCAGTGTTTATGGCCATGTCAAAAGAATGCCAGAGCAAAGATAGCCTAAAATTGCTATGGAATGGATCCCAATAGGAAGGAGGAAGAGAGGAAGACCGAAGAAAACTTGGATAGAAGGGGTACAAGCAACTATGAATATCAGAGGATTGGAGGAAGATCAATGGATGGACAGAGAGGAATGGCGTTTGGTTTCCGGAAGACGGCGGCAGCTGCCATGATACCGGATGATGATAATGATTCTAATGGCATGAAACGTTAACAGAAACATCATTTGATCATCTGATTCATCATCAATGTTCTGGCTTCCCGATATTTTCCGGTCTCAGATGTACCAGGCAGCGCATTAAGTGTTCCCTGTCCATATCTTCATCCAGATTACAGAGATTGCAGGTGGGCGCTTGAAATATTCCAAGGCGAGACAGATGTTTGGCAAGAATGTCGTGTCCAGTTTGGAGCCGGAACTTCGCAACAGCTTCTTGTCTTGTCCGGGTATGTTATGTATGGATGTCTTCCAGGGCTTTGTTGCGTTGTGCACCTACTACCTAGGTGGACTTCAAAAATGCATACGTTTCAATTATGAGGGAGAACTTGTATTGTATCCTGCTGGAGTTGGAAATTCTTAAAACGTTAGACTTATTCGAATGTGTGGAAAGGCAAACAGTTTTCGGGTAGTTTTGAAATTCACAAGGGATTAAAGCAATTAGATCACTATCTCCTCTACTATTCAATTTCTTACTAGAGCATACCATAAAAAACTTTATAGGATAAAGAAGACGTATAGCTCAATGGTATTACTAAGCTGTTGAAATAGCTGATGATGTAGTTTTATTAGGGGATATCAATGGAATACGAATGGACAATACGCATGTCCTCTTCAGTAACACTAAGAAATTGGGGCTGGAAGTAAGTATCAATAAAACTAAATATAGGTCTACTATTTCGAAATAATATTTTATACCTGATTGTAAAATAGAAGTAGCCTATAAGCTTTCTGGCACTAGGACAAAACACCTGAAGACCAGTGAGCTAAAATAAAATGTATTGAAAACATTAGAACATAATTGAAAGGTACAACAAATTTTATATTTTAATTTCATCTCGTGAATTATTTTCAATCGCTTTCAGAAAGCTTTGTTATAGTTATTTTCAACTGTTTTCACAAGGAGAACTGGAGAGATGTTAAAATCAACACTATTAAATGCCATTGTTGATATCGTCATGGAGGAAAGTAAATAAATGAGTAAATAAATAGATAAATAAATGTACATATATGACACGACAGATTCGAAGAGTTAAGACCGTCTGAAGTGGTTACTGTCACATAGCAGATGTCAACACAGGAAGTCAGATTGTTAGGGTAATAAATCCCTGAAAATGGATAGAATAATAATAATAATAATAATAATAATAATAATAATAATAATAATAATAATAATAATAATAATAATAACAACAACAATAACAATAAGGGAAATTATGCAAGTTGAAAAGAAAACATATTAGGAAAAATAGAAGGAAATGGTAAGGACACCTCATAAGAATGGAGGAAGAGAGAATATCAAAGAAGACCTTAATTGGAAAGCTATTGGAAGAAGTGGAAGAGACAGGCCTTAGAGAACGAAGGATGAATGGAGTGAAGAGAAGTATGGAAGCTAGAGATTTGAGGGAAGAAGATGCTTTAGAAGGAACCTCTGTCGACAAATCACTTTGGGTTGAAGGAGAAACACTGTATTGTGGAACATTCCTATAAAAAATAATAACAAGAAATTAATAATGTCAGTAATAAATTGTAGGCTATTCAGTAACAAATTGACAACAATTTTCTGAAAGTATGAATTTTGGACTTAATATTTTATGCTACGTATTTCTGTTTAATGTTAGTTACACACTAGTCATTATAAAAAAATATAATTTAAAAGTATTTTCTACACGTGTTGAAATGTTCATTGCAATTCTCATGTTATGCCCAACCCTCGGGATCACTATGGAATTACTTCCAGCACATATTACAACGTATAATACTGACTACTTCTTCTTCTTCTTCTTCTTCTTCATGGTTTAGGCTTATTCACTAGCCTGTTCCGGCTCCAAATTGCTGCTCTTTCCATCTTTTCTTGGCCTTCCCAAGCTTCTCTTCCTCGTGGTGAATAGTTGTATGCTGCTTTTGGTATTCTATTCTCAGTCATCCTTGCTAAGTGTTCTTTCCATTTTGTTCTGTATTTCTCTATTGTTGAGTTTAATTCTTCTATTTTTAGTTGTCTTATTTCTGTGAATTCTGACTACAATACTTATTTTGTATGTGATTCGTGCTTGAAACACACCTAAACTCAACTTAGATAATATCTTCTTTAAGAAGAAACTCACTCAATTGCTATAGGCTACATAATAGGATTATGGATGTAAAGTTCTGAACAAACTTATAAAATGACAATACAATACGAATAAATGGGGTATGAAATATTAAAAATTAAATCTGACATAATGAGACACTCATATTTTGAACAATATTAAGTTGGCCATTTTAAAATTCCTTGGAGTTTTGTGATTTTTTTGTCCTATATACAAAGATAGTAGCGTATGTATGAGGGAATTAACTACTTCTGTGTTACGTGCTAGAAATATGCAATGGATTCTTTCTCAGGTGTAGACACACAAAATCTCATATAAAATAATATTTTTATTGCGATACGATTATCCATAAGCGGTGAAAGTAGCTTCATAAGCTCTTTCGGAGGCTTAAAACGAGTTTCAAAAACAAGTTTCATACAGTTTTATGGCGACTATATTTTTATAGCTTGTTAAGGAATAAACTATATATATTTTTTAAAATGGACTCCTGTTTTCATTTAATAAGTAATGCATTTTGTTAATCCGGATAAAAAAAGTTTTATAGGAAGAATTAATAACAAGTAAGAAAGTGTGCTGAAGTGGAAAGGTGGGGGAAGTTACGTATACATTTCTAGTGTATTACTACCTAGGAACGTTCTCATAAGATTCTTGGTAAGTATAAATGTGCCGCATGCATTTTTCATAAGGGAGACGAAGCAGGGAACTAAATGGAAAGCATACCGTGTTTATTGCTAGAGCATATCGCACACATTTTTCAACGAATAAAAAAAAAAAAGAAAGTTAAGAGGAGTAAGAGGAACATTTTTCGTCTCTTTCTAAAATCAAAATATTCTGAATATGTCTCCAACTACCTGATGAATAATTCGAATACGGTATCGCCGTCTCAAAGGAGATAAAGGGACACAAATTTGCATGGAATCACGTAACCAAATATCCAGTTCTATAAAAGGATAAGAGAATTTTGTGTACAACCCCTTAACATTAACATGGAGCAGTATATTTGGTATTAGTACCGAGCTATGAAGATTTTCCTTTCTTTGTATGCTTAACCTTCTTTACAAATATAGATCTAAGGAAGTTGTTATTAATTATTATGGATATTTCATAGCAGATATGGCGAAACTGTTAAGAAACACTTAACCACTCGCTGGTGGTTTCTCGCTCCGAGTGATTTTCTACCTTGAAACCTTGCAACTTGCCACTGTACAATTTTCTTTATCTCTGGGAAAACGTATATAATATCATTGTCGAAAATGTATTCTAGGTAAAATGCTTACTTTTAACTTTAAAAAGTAGTAAAATCTCCATGTTTGTAGTTGTCTCAGTTTTCGTGTTTATTACAAGTATCTTCTTTTTATTTAAAATTTCTATGCGAGAATACCAATCTAATGAATATTGGAAAGGACCAGTAGTTAAAACTATATCGATAGTTATAGACATGCGCCAAGATGTTTGTTTAAATTTGCGATACACCCAATTGCCATCATGTTTATTTTGGTCAAGTTAGATAGGTTAGATTATGTAGTTACGTTTGATTAAGTAGGGCTACACTAGTTTATTGAATAGATTAGATTAGATTAGGAAAGTAATGCTGTCCTTCATGTCTTGTTACTGTGTTTTCATAAGTTGGTTATTCTGTTTAGCAATGGGAAATATACATGTTCCAGAAAGGTGCATTGTATTTATAGTCTATGGAAAACACACTAACAAAAAACTAATTAACCGAATTTCCTTTCATGTTTACAAAATAACATAAAAAACGTATTACTGATTTAATCCACCTCAATCTTTAGATTAATGTAAATTTTTGAGTGAAATTATATTTTAATTGTGTGGCTATTTAAATTTATGATGAACCTATGAAATATAATTGACTATTTAACTCATGCCCCAAATGGGAGTCAATGACCATTCACATTTCAATGATTTTTTATTACAACCAATCACAATCGTGTTTCGCCTAGAATTTACCAACTAAAGTTTATCATAATAAAGAAAACACCTCCTTTTTAACATTCTGAATAGGTCATAGCATTACTTTGCAGTGACTGACTCTGTAAGAAAAAACAGCTACCAGACTGTATATATAGTGCATGAATGTCAACACAGCGCATGCGGAAGTTAATATAAAACATTTGTAGCAATTGATTATACCACTAAAAACAAAAAAAAGAAAAAAAAAAAAAACCACTATTTGCACTTTCTAAATGCATTTTTAGGTAATAACATTCCAGAAAATATAGTTGTCATTTTTACATCATAGGACATCAGAAATGAATTAATATACAGTTTGATGTGGTTTCATTTTTTCTCCACTAGACTGCATCCATACAATATTGCGTTCCTTTGGCAATAAATAATATGATCTGGTTGCATTGATGAACAAAAGAAGCAAATGAAGCGTACCAATCGTTTTTCATTTGTTTTTCAAACCATCGCCGTATACAGTAAATATATATAAATATTTTAAAATAATCATATTTAAATAATGATTTGTGAGTAAAGAGCTTAATTTTATTCGTTAAATAGCCCTAACAAATGCCACTCTTGATATCCATATTCTCTAGATAAATTCACGACTCACTTCGTGAGTCGTGAATTTATCGATAATTTTGAAATCACTCGTGGCTTACTTATGATAATCTAGGATTATATACTTTTCATATTATTAAAAAAAATATCATTATAGTTTTGATCGTTATTTATTTTATTATAAAACTTATATACCTTTTTTTTAATTTTTATACTACTCCTTCTTCCTCAACTTCAAAATGTCATATATTATCTTTGTAAAGCTTTTCGAAGTCCTAGTGTTACGAAGATAATACATGCACTATAGAAATTGAGGAAGACGGAGTATAAAAATATTAAAAAGGTATATGTTTTATAATAAAATGTGGGATTAGATACCCTATTATTTAGGAATTAAAAAAAAAAAATAATACTCCACTGGTAATACATGGAAAAAGAAAAGCAAGTTCTAATTTATTATATCTTACAAGATTAGAGACAATGAAGTTGTTTCCACAGACCGCCGCCCGTGCTTCTTAAGTTGAACGTAGATCGAGGAACACCTACATTATAGCTGGTCCGAGACGAGCTGAGTGATTCCTGCGGACTGGGCATTGGAGCATTTAGATCTTTATAGAGACATCCACAGATGTAAACGTCATGTTACAGAATAACATGTCTTGAAGATTTCATGTGATTCATTAGCGAACTACTGGGTTACAATTCCATTAACCTTTTCCTACAAATAAAGGATTGGCATCCTTTTCTATGTCAAGTCTTCAATATTTACCAGTAGAGAAACAAATGTGTATTCAATGTTTGGAGAATGACTATTTTTCTGTAAGTTCTTTATCCATTTTCAAACGGATTATCCTTTTGAGAAAATAATGCAGAACATTGATAATTTTGGGACAGCAAACACTCTGACCTGAAAATTCGTTTTGAAGTTTGACAACTGTTTATGTTACCAGTGTTAACCCTGATTGTATCAGCAACAATAATTTTAAACTGCATTCCACGAGTACTTCAGCAATATTTTGGGACTTTCCGCTTTTCTCCAAATTCAATGCAGCCAATTTTAATTAATTTATTTCAATTTTCGGTTTTAAGTACCGCCATCTGATATTCATTTTCCTGGATTTGTTTATCACCAAAATTCAAATAAATTGTTTCTTTATATAAATTTTTAAATTAACTAAATTAATCATTCAACTTAATCCTTTCGGAAAGTTGATATACAATTAGTGTTTGGTGGGAGTTGGAACTCCAATATCATCACGTGTCAATTGTGTGAATATTCTAACTAAGGACATTTATCTCTACGCTAATGTTATAGATTTTGATATTGTGATTCAAATTTTTGGTTTGAGAATGGTTTTTTTTAACATGAGAGGATTCAGGTTGTCTATTATGATTTATAGATAAAAGTTCAATGATTTATGATACAGGGAATATTTTATGTTACAAAAAGTCACAAAATTATAACCCTAGTGAATAAATTATCACTTTTGTTTGTAATGTGGTTCAAGGAATAAGCACATCGAGTGGTTATGTTGCGACTTTCATAAACTCAGTAGAGTATTAACAACATAAGTTTCAAACATCTATGTTTTGACTTAACATCATATAATTTCACATGTTCTGTTTTGTTAAAACACACAATTTTAATTATACAGAAATAAAATTCATTTAATGTAAAATTACAAGCTTTCATTACTGAGCAACTGGTAATAGGACATTCTCATCATATGCTATAAATTTCTCGTGAAAAATGTTTATTTACTACTAGCTAATACCCGGCATGCGTTGCTACGCCTAAATAATTAATTATTAAATGTTAATTAATTTGTATGGTATACGCTGAGACGAATCAAACTGTTGCTAGTCAGTTTTTTAAATTCGGATTTCAGATAAACTTCCACTTATAATTGTATTTTGCTCATTTTTTTGATAATACGTACCTACATCGGTTTATTTTAATAATATATGTTAACGAATATACTGTGACCGTTAGAGCGATTTTAAATTTTCACTTCAGGTGAATTCCTACATCTAATGACTTTATAGGGTCCAATTGTTAATCTAACCATCCAGGGACTCACTCAAACACACAAACAACATTCATCAAAATCATCCTGTCACAGTTTTTAATTTCGGATTTCAGATTTCAGATAAATCTTCACTTCTAATTGGTCGGATTTCGCTCATTTTTAGATAATACCTACCTTGGTTGATTTTATTAGGATATACTGAGTTTTGTTGTGAAACATCGAAAATTGTGACGCTAGAGCGATTTTAAATTTTCACTTCAAGTAAACTCCTACACCCAATGGTTTTAGAGGGTCTAATTGTGAATCTAAACCATCGAGGGACCCAATCAGACACACCAAAAAATTCGTCAAAATAGGTGCAGTCTTTAGGAGGAGTTCAGTGACCAACACACATACAGAGGAATTAGACAGTTTAATATCGAAAATCACATCACAGATGTGGGTCCTTCCAGTAAGGATGCTTCTTTCTATTGATGATTGTTTTCTGACGAGGTTCGCTGATTTTAATGATAAATTGTGATATGTTTATGATAAATGGGTCCTGGTAATAACAAATCAACCAGTACTCGCCTTGACGACAAATTATTGCTTTAGTCAACTCTTCTACCATCAAGTAGTTCTACTACAAACAGTCCACTATATTATCACTATATAAATTCAGTCTGTTAATTAATTCATACTCTATATGAAATACAGTAATTATAAACATTATGAAACGATCAGATACCGTAAGAACTAAAATAATTCTGGAGGGGAAACCCGTTGAACAAGTGAACCATTTTAAATACCTGGGTTATGATATTTCATAATTTAAAAATGAATATCTTTTTAACAAACTTAATAAATTTAATTATACAGGGTGTAAATGAATTATACCGCACAAATTTAACTAGGTATAGAGGGTTATTATATAAACATTTTGAGATAATGAAAAAATGGTCTACGAATAAAAATGTCCAGGTTATGATTCAATTTGTAAAATGGTTGGCACGCCACTGAATATTTCAAATTAAAATGAAAATAATATGATACAGGAACTGTAACTTGAAACAAGTATGAGGCTTTAGCTCAGTGGTTATAGCAGTCTTAGTACTGATGCAAATGTAAGATTGATGTATCACTTTCGAAACTACCTATGTGTATTTTTTTCTTCCTTTATTATGTACGTACTGTAAATTAGTTATGAACGTAGAATTACTTCTGGTTAGTTGTTTATTCATTATTTTACAGAATACGATATTGTAATGCACAGAGTTACAAAACTATCTACGTACGTATTGTACAGAACATTGTTTGAAAGACTGTAACAATAATGCACATACTGTAGAGTAGAATAAGTTTCGCAAATAAAATGTTGTAATTGTACCGTACAGTACTTATGTACTTACATAATGATAGTGCAGTGATCACAAGAGTAATTGCATGAAGCGATACAGTGTATGTACACATGACGTACATAATGTTATTGGGAAATAAAAAGCAATACATTCGATTAAACCAGGAAAAAAGTAAGGCACCTGCAGACTCATTAGAAGAAATTGTTCAAATTGGCCACGACTATTCTCACAACACAGACGACATCGGCGACTAAAGGATTCTCGTACCCCCTTCAAGATACCAGGTGACTCGCGGATTACATCACACGCTGCGATTACGCATGCAACTAACAGTTCATCTGTATCAACAAGGGTCGCATACACCAATATTTTCAGGTGTCCCCACAAAAATAATCAGATCTGGAGATCTGGAGAGCGAGGTGGCCACTGAACTACCCCTTCCTATATCCAACCCAGGTAGTATTGGAATTATTTAACCATAATATTTATTATTACGTGAATTTTCTTAATCTGTGTTTTAAGGGTGTGTAACCTTTTTAACTGGCTCATGAAGAGATAAATAAACATAATATTGTATATCTAATATAGTTAGCTATAGTTGCTTTCCAATCCAAATGTTTATACTTACAAGATAAATAATTTTTATAATAATAATAATAATAATAATAATAATAATTATTATATTATTATTATTATAACACTAGTTATTATTATTTTGTCTGTGGTTGTGGCCAGGATACACTTCATCCAAATGATTTCGCACATTTCGGCAGAAATGGGGAGCAGCCTGATGTGAAGAGGAACTTCTTCTAGCAATCTAGGTAGGATGTGCTCTAAAAATATCTAATAAATGACACAATTTAATCTCTGGAGAAGAAGGTAGCAGCCAATGATGTGATCAGAAATTACGTCTACCCGTACGTTCAACGAAAATCTCTGCTGGTGACCCCTCTCAAAGAAGGCATGAGGATTTTCATAATCCCACACATTACTGTTCTTTCAGTTCAGAACCACCCCATATTGCCTCATCAATGAATAACACCGAGGAAAAGAAGTGCGGTGGCTGCAACAAAGTCCAATTACAAAATTGTACCCGTTGAGCGAAGTTCACTGGCTGTAAGACTTGTAGTTTTTGCAGATGAAAGAAACTAAGCTGTTCTTAGTGCAGGGCTTCCCATACACTTGGTTCGTGCCCATTGCACGTGAAACAGCATGAGTACTATTAAAGGATCATCTTCCACCCTATGAGGGACATTTTCTTCGAAGTCTGCAGTGCGGCGCATAGTTCTTTCTTTCACCGGCGTTTACCTTCAGCGTCCCATGCTCCCGTAAACGCCTATCAACATACTCTAAGGTTTCTCGGTGAAGATGGCGTCTATTCGGATACCGCTCTCCATACATGACAGCAGTTCTTGCACAATTACCTTATGCTGCACCATAAATCAGATGCATTTCGGCAAATTCAGCATAATATATTAAATATAAAATTGGTACCTGGTAAGTCAGTCGTTCTCAACTAAATTATTAAACTTCATTAAGTGGTTCCAATATGGAGGCCTTTCAAACAATGTTTCATCTTCTGAATTTTAACTGGTTTAAAATGCAGAAGATGAAACATTGTTTTTGAAAGGCCTCCATATTGGAACTATTTAATGAAATTTAATAATGTAGTTGAGAACGACTGATCTACCACATACCAATGTTATATTTAATATCTTATTACATAACCTTTAATATAAATTTTTAAAGTTTTGAAAGTTCAGCATAACTGTAAAGATGCTTTCATGTAATGCGACTGATACTGAAGCAACTTCTAATCAGATGTTAATGTAATAACCAATGTGGGAATAAGTATTTTGTGCAGCCTATACTGAACAAATATCAGTGTCAATACACATGCAGGGGAATAAAACGGTGTCTGCCGTGATTTGAACCATTAGTTTTCGAACTCAAATTCATCGCTTTGACCATTAAGCCAACCTTAACTACACAGATTCTGCGTGTTTCACTCTGAGCTAATGCTCTCATTGTACTAATGCTACTTTAACTAGTGCAGTGGCGTGCAATCATCTGCTAAGTTAGAAATTTTAAGGAATTTCATAACCTAATATTTCATAAATGTTGTTGATGAATTATAACAATCAGGATCTCGGAATTATTACCAAGATCTGAAGTTATTCTAGTATAATTTTCTCTCCTACTTTACTCTCCTATTGATTTATCTGAATTGATTGTCGATTACTTTGATTCCCTATAACTAGCCCATTTTTCCTCGTTATCTCTTTCAAATTACTTGTATAATACCGTAAACAGTAAAGATATAGAAAATAAAGTAAATAAATTCCAGGCTATTTGTGGAACCATAAAAAGAACCTTAGGTCGGAAAACAAGGAAAGATACGAAACTTAAATTATATAAAACAATGGCTGTTCCTTTGTTGTTGTATGGAAGTGAAGATTGGATAATGAAATCAAGGGATAAAAGCAGGATACAGACTGCAGAAATGCTGTTTTTACGTAATGTGAAAGGATGCACTAGAGCGGATATAATAAGGAATGAAACTATACGAGAAGAATTAAATATATATAAAATTGAAGATAAAATCAGCGAAAATAATAAGAAATGGACAGAACACTTAATGAGAATGAACAACGAAAGAATACCAAAAAAGAACCTTCCTGTATAATTCCAGAGGAACAAGAGATGTTGGCCGACCACGTGGAAGATGGACTCCACTTTTAACTTCGCCGGAACAGGCTGCATAGCCTAAACCTTGTAGTAGAAGAAGAAGAAGGATACAGTAAACAGTTAAATTTGTGTGATATAATTAATTTACACCCTGTATTTGTGGCACACTTAAGAGAATATTTAAAAATAAAAGAAAGGAAACAGAACTAAAATTTTATGAAGCTGTGACAATCCCATTACTGTTGTATGGTGAATTTTGGGTTATAACTAAAAGAGAAGAGAATATTATAGAAGCAGCTGAAATGAGATTTTTGAGAAGTGTAGCTGGCTGCAAACTTCTAGATAAAAGAAGAAGTGAAGATATTAGAAATTAGCTAAATATTTAAAAACTTTTTGATAAAATAAAAGAGTTTAGAAAAAACTGGAAAGACATGTTGAAAGAATGAAAGATAACGCAACCAAAAATTATACGTAATTAGGGTCAGGATTCTTAAACTGACCCAAACACTCTGGTGGCACTATGGTCCTGGGGTCGACTCAGCCTCTAATGGAAACGAGTACCAGACGCTTGTACTGGGGTAAATGTGGGCGTCACGCAGGGCTGACAACCCGGCTGACACAAAGTGCCGATTATCCAGAAAAAGTGGGATCCTTAACCTCCTACTAGCCTAAGGTAGTGGGATCACTTTACCTTTTTTTTTACAAACCAAAAGGAGACAGGAATGTTGGTAGACCGAAAAATACATAGATCAATACGAATTAGAATGAGAATATATGAGACCGGGACAAGCCACATGGGTTTAATCCGTGATTGTTGTTGATGATGATGATGATGAAATGGTATATTTTACGTAAATATGGGCCTCTATTGTATTTCCTAAAGAAATAACACCTTAATTAGCAACCACACTTGTCGAATATTTGTATTAACATTTTGAAAAGGAACTATATGGGCTATATATAAAAGAGTGAGAGGTAGAGAGAAGGCCAATATTCTTGGAAATATATCTATTGCAAGATGTGAGAATTTTAATGTAGGAGAGTTGTCCTAAGGTGCTGAATTACAAACATAATATTATGGTGGGTTTGAGAACTTGGATCCAATTACCAAGATAAACTAGACTGACGCCCACGACAGCTCCAAGAGACAGACATCTGTCTCACTGAGTTGATTGCACCTCTCGCTTCAATCATAAATCCAATTCATATTCTCTTTGATCTTTTCCTTATAAATTTCCGCATATTTCAATCACGGTTCAAATAATCCAATGCCAATATAGAAAAACAGCCCAGAATTACTAAATAAACTAATAATACAACGTGCCTCGTTAACTATGTGTCCATATGCTAACTTTTTCTTGCACCTCTCGACTCTTAACAGTAGTAACTAATAGTGCTTTATTTTACGAACAGAATATATGAGCATAGATCATTCCGACGAATTAGAAATAAATGGAACAAAGATTAAAACATTAGAATATTTTAAGTATTTGGAATCAATAATTAAAAAAAAGATGGATAATCTGAATTATACAGTGCGATCAGTATGGCATTGGACAGCAGACGCGGGGACGCAGAGATGTCACTGTCACTGCTGGCGCACTCGCGGCGGGGAACAGACAGCGTAGGATCGGCGTGTCCAATGCTATACTGATCGCACTGTACATCGAAAAAAGAATAATAGAGACAAAGAAAGTTACTGGCATATTAAATTATATTTTATGGAGTAAACATATAATCAAGATGATTAAATTATTAATATATAACACAATTGTGAAGAGTATTTTATTATAAGGTGCGGAAACAATGACGTTGAAGCAAAAACACAGAAATATATATTTTTTTCAAATGCCCCAGGTTTGTCTTTCGACATTCCTGGTTTCTCTCCTGGCATGGCGTACTTGTAACCCACTTCTGAGGTTGGGGCGCCTGTAAGGTGGGGTTACGTTGCCCCGATGATATGATGGGTGATGATGATAATGGTGCGCCAGGAGAGTCTCTAATCCTAAGCTTAACCTAAGATGAATATGAATGATGATGATTGCGATGGCCATATGATTTCGGGGACCGTTTGGACCTTAAAGTTTTCCTGACATTTGTCTTACAGGTGAGGAAAAACCCCGGTAAAAACCTCACCCAGAAAAACTGTCCCGACCGGGGATCGAACCCGGGCCCGCTGCGTGACAAGGCAGCACGCTACCCCAAGACCACAGCGGATTAGTCACAGAAATGGACTTTTTAAGAAGATCGGCAAGAATATCAAAATCAGATAAAATAAAAAATAATAAAATAAGAGAAATAATAAATGTAGAAAAAAATTATTGTACGAGAGATTGTAGAAATCAAACTAAGATGGTATGGATATATAATGAGAATAAGGGACACACAAACAAACAAAGACATATGAATACCTTCTGGAAAAGTGAAACGTGGTAGACCAAAGCCAACGTGGACAAAGGGAATTCAAGACAACGTGAAGAAGATAAATATGACAGAAGCAGACACGCAAGGCCGGGAAGTGTGGAAGAAAAAAAAATATTTTGGTTGAGGATACCTGTGTAAATAACAGAATCAATTCTGAAATAAAAATTTTACGACATTCTACAGGTCAGTCATTTAATGACATAATTAAAATCTAGACATGACAAGACCGATAAATTTTGCTGAGAGAGCTCTTTTTCAGACTTGAGGGTCTTTTATGTGCCGCAAATCGACATGGGACGCACGGCTCTTCTTTCTTTACAAAAGAACCCACACTAATTATTTTACGCTCTTATTAATCCACCGACCCGGCGGGTTTGAATCCGGGAATATGAAAATCTCTAGTCCATTGGATCATTTTTTATTCACAGTCGAGTCCACTGCAAGGTAACACCACCTAGAAGCACTCACCACTGAAGATGCCGACCGCAGTTGAGGGAGAAACGTCTGGAAGAAACACCAGTTATAGACCACAGCCACATAGCCCTGAAACTTTTAACATTATGATAACTGGCCGTGAAAGCCTGCGTTCCACATTTTTTATTATTCTTAAAGAATTTAAAGAGTGTAACTTATACTTGAGGACAGCTTATATTCAGACCAATTAACGGCATATTGAGAGGTGCCTTTTATATGGTATAACATTTAAGTTAATTTTTAATCTAGCTCCATCTAGTCTAGAACTTACAAGTCGCCACTGACATGAAGCTAAACACAAGTTAGACAAAATAAAACTATAGTTATTGAAAATAAAATCAAGAATATAAAGTGCAACTTCAAGATGACACTGCTGAACAAGTAGACCTATTTAAAATAGGCTTAATGCGAAGCATCTACTGAAAGCAACATGTAGTGGTTACAACAAATCAAACAGAGGTTAGGAATGACTAAAGGAACTTTTAATAAGAAAATAAACATTTTCTGTGAACCCCTGGAAAAATAATAAAAGAAGATATAGTGAAAGCATGTGTTTGCAGTGTGATGTATTGAGCGGAGACCTGGATAGAAAGACGCGACGAGAAGAGACTAGACACTTCACATGGATCAGGAGATGCATGAAACGTGTTTAAATGGATAGCTACAATAAGAAACGAAGTTGTATAGTTCAGTTCTGGCTTCTTTAGCCGCATTTGAGGGTCAATGTTGTATGGTGCGGTAAGAGGGGAAGGCGAGTTGCAGCTACTGTCAGCAACTACCACTCAGTTTTGAAAACATAGTAGTTACTACACGTTGAATTTTTTTATCTACTAGTTCTGTGTTAGTGAATACTTATGTTTTCTCATATGTTTGGAGTGTTCATTATAGAATAGTGTTGTTTTTATAACAATTTATTTTATTATTATTATTGTTATTAAGAAAATGTTTTTGCTTGGCTACTAGTTCCCTCCCCCACTCGGCAATGTTTCCTCCTGCCACGCGCCTTAAGATTCACCAAGACGGCTACAGTTACCAGAACTGGACTATACTAAGAATAGCGGATAAATTATGAATAATGGTGGAAATCATAAAGGTGTGGAAATTAAATCTACAGATTTGACTAAAAGGAAACTGACTATTGAAGAATGCAGTTGAAGAAATGATGGTCGGAATAATTATCAGGGAAACAATACGGTATAAGATATGGACTGAAAGTAAACATAAATAAATCTAAATATATGGCACAGAAATTCATTATTATATAAAGGAAATGGACAGATAATGGCAAATGAGGGAAACTTAGAAGTGACTGCATTCAAATACCTAGGAACAATAACTACAAACAAAGAATGAGGTGCAGATAGAAATTAAACATAGCTCAATTCTGGACAAAAGAGAGATGAACAGACAGACAAATGGAGTAGACTACATTACAGAGCTACATGATCTTTATGGAAAACGAGATATAATAAAAAGAGTTAAGACTCTTATATACGATGGGCAGGACATGTGGCACGGAAGGGGAATGAAAGAGGGGCATGGAAACTCCTTATAGGAAAGCGTTTAATAAGCAGGTCAAGAATGAGTTGTGAGAATAACATAACCATGATTTGTGGGAATTGGATTATACAGGGTTGACTGGAAAACATTAACTCAGGTAGGGATGTATGGATAGCTTCTTTTCCTTGCGGCCATGAACCTACAGGTTCGATAGTGCCAGTGAGCTAGTTAGTTAGACAACAAAGTTAAAGGATCGCATCCAGACAAGAAGATGAAAGCAAAGCAATGAAGAATGCTGAACTTGTAGTGATGTACCTGTCCTTGGGCAGAAGAATGACTATGTTTTAATTACTTTAAACAAACTCATGGAAAGTTGCAGCAAATTAAATAGCAGATTGAGAAGGTTAAGTCTACTTAGGATATATGTATATTTTCTTGAATTCTAACATTGCACGTTTACATTAAGAACCAAATCTCCTTATTTGCCAATACATGTGAACGATTAGGGTTACACAATAAAATTATAGTTAAATAGCTCCCAGCACTCTAAAATTTCCATTAGGATCATACGAAATCATCTGTACAGAAATTACAAGTTTAGATACTTTTTTATAATAAAAAAAATGGGAAGTGTGGATGGAAAAAAAAAAACTGTGTAAATAACAGAAACAATCCTGAAATAAACAAAACATTCTTTATATATATATATATATATATATATATATATATATATATCCACCGCTGTGGTCTTGAGGTAGCGTGCTGCCTTGTCACGCAGCGGGCCCTGGTTCGATCCCCGGTCGGGGCAGTTTTTCTGGGTGAGGTTTTATCGGGGTTTTTCCTCACCTGTAAGACAAATGTCAGGAACACTTTAAGGCTCAAACGGTCCCCGAAATCATATGGCCATCATCATCATCATCATCCTTATCATTATCATCATAATCATCTTTCATCGGTGTGAAAAAACGCGGAAGTTACCACACCTACAATTCCCTAGTAAAGCTGCAAAGCATAGCATGAAAATGCTATGATTGCAGTGAAAGACCTGCCCTCGGGCAGAATTACTATGGATATACAGGGTGGACCGCGTCGAATGGACCTAATTTCAATTGCTTGTTACTGGCAAACGGTTGAAGATAGAAACTTAAAACAACGTTCATAGTACAGAAAAACTCACCAAGTTTCGAATCCTGTCGGTAGATGGCACAAAGATATGTTTCTCGTTCTTAGATTAATTGTTTGTGAAAATGGCGACTCCGCAGATGAAGCGCAAGCTGGACCTAATTTCAATTGCTTGTTACTGGCAAACGGTTGAAGATAGAAACTTAAAACAACGTTCATAGTACAGAAAAACTCACCAAGTTTCGAATCCTGTCGGTAGATGGCACAAAGATACGTTTCTCGTTCTTAGATTTAATTGTTTGTGAAAATGGCGACTCCGCAGATGAAAGCGCAAGCTGTTTTGTGGTATGCGGAGTTTAAATCAATCATTAGAGTTCAAAGGGAGTTCCGGCGTGTGTTTAACCGTGATGCTCCAACTGCTAGAAGCATAAAGAAGTGGCGTGATACATTATTAGCTACAGGATCTGTGTTGAAGAAGCATGGTGGTGGTCGCAGAGCATCCGATGAAATGGTAGCAAATGTTCAAGCCGCATTGAGCGAAGCCCCCGGAAGTCATTAAGAAGAGCTTCGCGGGAACTTCAAATACCAAAATCGACATTACAACGGATTGTCCACAAACGCCTCAAACTGCACGCATATAAAGTGCAGTTAGTGCAACGTCTGGAGCCGAATGACATGCCGAAACGAGTGGAATTCGCCAATACGATGCTGGACCGTCTCGGCGCTGATCCTGACTTCATGACCAAGATTTTCTTCTCGGACGAAGCCACTTTCCATTTGTCAGGCAAGGGTAACCCGGCATAATATGCGGAATCTGGGGATCGGAGAATCCTCACGCTATTCACGAGCATGTTCGTGATAGTCCGAAGAATGAATGTTTGGTGCAGTTTGTCACATAATAAGGTCATTGGACCGTTTTTCTTCGCCGAGAAAACTGTTCGTGGTACCACATATCTTGACATGCTGGAGCAGTTCTTCTTTCCACAAATTGAACAACTGCAGCCTAACATCGTTTCCAGCAAGATGGTGCTCCTCCCCACTGGTCCAATGAAGTTCGTACGACTTTGGACAACATTTCCCTGGCCGTTGGATTGGTAGGGGAGGACCAATCGCGTGGCCCCCGAGATCTCCCGATTTAACACACACTGGATTTCTTTCTCTGGGGCTATGTCAAAGATAAAGTTTACACCACCCCAGTCAAAGACCTTCGTGATCTTCGTGAGCGCATCATAGAGGGCTATTGAGAACATTCCAGAAGACATACTCCAACGTACTTGGCAAGAAATTGTTCATCGCTTTGATATCGTCACAGTGACTGCTGGGGCTCATATAGAGATGTGGTGATCTGGATATCAAAACTTGGTGAGTTTTTCTGTAATATGAACGTTGTTTTAAGTTTCTATCTTCAACCGTTTGCCAGTAACAAGCAATTGAAATTAGGTCCATTCGAGCGGTCCACCCTGTTATATACATTAGTTTTGTAGTTTCCTTTTTGGCGCACCTTTTAATATTATTTTTTATATAATTTTTTTATAATATATTTTTATATAATATATTATACAGTATATTCTATTTCTTAAATTTAAATTGTTGGTATGTTGTCATTTTGATAGCCTTTTTTTATAAAGGGAGCTTATAATAAAATTAACTAAATGCATATTGCAGTTATCTATTCACCTTCTTTTAAAAGCTAGATCCGTTAATTACTTTCATATAGGCCTAAATAAAGACCTAAGTTCAAAATTCAACAGAATTTGGTAAAAATAATTATATATATATATATATATATATATATATATATATAAATGAGCGTGAGTCTGTCTGTCCTTTATGGACTCAAAATTACTTGACCGATTTGATTTTTTTCTCATTTAGAAAAATATTCTGGGTCAATCAACGTAGGCCTATATAACATATTACCATACGTATATAGGGTCGGAGCTAAAAAGAGGGCATCGGTGAACTAAAAAAATAGCTTTTTGAACGCTTAAATGGCTTACGCTGCCTAAACCATAAAAAGTACACTAAATTAATGTAGCCTACACAGAATTGAATTCCCAAACAATTCTATAAACAAGTCCTCGACAGCATATGTCTGTTAGAGTGGACGGAAAAACTCATTTTTTTTATTTCGAAGTTGAAATAGCACGGAAAAGTTGCGAATTATATAGACAAAAGAATATTAGAATCGGTTGACATCTTCCGGTCGCGCATGCGCTCGAAAGTTTGACAAATATGAAAAAACTTCATTTTGCCATTATTTATTTACTTTTTGAATTAGATGTTTTCGTAATGTAATAGTTTGTAACGTTTTCAAATAGAGCCTAAAAACATTGTGTTTTAATTTGGTTTAGATCAGTTGATATCTTCCGGTGCGCATAAGCCCCAAAATTTGCCAAAATATGAAAAAGTTACATTTTTACGCATTTTTGGTATTTGATAAATAGGCTAATTAGTATTTAAATGAAATAGCTGTGGTATTTTTTCTTGAAAATCTAATTGTCATCGTATGTGATGGTACTGCTGTCAATACAGGTTGGAAAACTGGTCTTGTTCGTCGAGTTGAACTTTATTTAAGGAAACCTGTACAATGGACAATTTGCCTCCTCCATTTCAGTGAGTTGCCATTCCGCCACATGTTTGAGCACCTGGATGACAAGACAACGGGACCTAGTACTTCTAAAGGGCCAATCGGTGAACAGTTAGTTGGCTGCCAATAATTGCCGGTGGTTAACTTCAAGACTATTAGTTGTCAGATCTCAAAGATAGACATAAACGTGCTTACCAAAGATCAGCAATACTTACTTGATATTTCAAAGACAATGAAATCAGGAACCTGTAAAGAAGATTTGGCTGTACGAGATCCTGGGCACTTATCACATTCGAGGTGGTTGACAAAAGCAAATAGAACTCTCAGATTGCATATAAGTGAAGAAAGCACCTCACCTGAACTTTGAAAACTAGTTTTGTTTATATTGGAATCGTACATGCCAATCTGGTATACTATCAAAACAAGTACAACTTTACAGACGACCCGAAACTAGTTTACGAAGCAATACAATCTACCAGGTATTTTCCAAAACATTAGCTTGATGGATAGAATACAGACGGCGGAGATGAGATTCCTAAGACAAGTTAAAGGATGTACAAGACTTGATAGAATAATAAATGAGGATATAAGAGAAGAATTGAAAGTACAGCCTTTATTGGATAAGGTCACGAATTACAGACAGAAATGGATTGATCATATGGATGGAATGAGTAAGGAGATATATCCATTATTAGCAAGAAATTATCAAGCAAGAGGAAGGCGTGATGTTGGAAGACCTAGAAGACGTTGGGCTGATGCATTATGAAGTCGGAACGGGCAATTGCCTAATCCATGGAGTGATGATGATGATTTGCTTGATGTTGTTGACCCTGTGATCGAACGGAGTGGTTTTTTTTCGCCCACCCAGAACACTCACTGTTAGCCATGACTCAATATGACAAGAAACTCATAAGAGAGCTCAGGCTTCGAAGAATGCTGAAGGCAAGGCAGGTAGATGCAAGAAGGAAAACAGTAAGAACATTGATGCCACCAAAATCAACTTTAATGCGCAAGAATATTCATAAATGATCAACTGGATGAACTATGAATTTATCTTCTCCCCCATTGCTGGCAGAAATCAGTGACAACGACTTCAAATCGCACATCGGTAGTGACTCAATCCCTGACTGGAACATTACCTGCAAGCAATTCCCAGTTTACACACAGGCTGCTGAACGCTGTGTAAAACTCGTCACGGAAGTCTCAGGAAAAGTTTGTGGAGCTGAATCTCGAGACGGATTTATAAGAACCACTCTGCTGTCCAGATCATCCAGGCCTAACTTCACCAGCAAATCAGTCTTCAAAGTACCTTCGACTACAAAAATAGAGAACAGTAGGCCTACTATCGGACAGGTTCAACCAATTTGGACTATTTATTCAGAACTCTGTTTTTCTTTTTTTATAAAAGTAAGTTTATTGTTAAAAACTATACTGTAACTTAAATATTTAAGTTTTTTTAAATATAGAGCAAATCGAAAAGTACCCCAGGAACGTTGGGTACTCACAAGTGCAATAGGCCTAACATATATTTTTTAAGGGACGGGTGGGCTACAGCATTGGGGTTCATTGAATTACCGGAAGTTGTTTTTTAATTATCACCCCGTCGTTAAGGCAAACAAAAATGGAATTATGTTCAAAACGAAAAACATTATAACCCTTCTTACCGGTACGTTAACAAAAGTATATTCAAGATATAAAAAAAGAAACTCGTAAATGTGAAAAATGTTTCCATATTGTGACAAATTTTCTGCCCTATGCCCTCCTGCAAGATCTCAAAACGACTCTAAACCAAATTAAAAACACAATGTGGTTGAGGCTCAAGATATATGGTGAGAATAGTTAAATCTCGAGACTGCGATGGGCAGGACATGTGGCCCGTATGGGGAATGAAGAATGCATTCATGGAAGTTTCTTGTAGGAACACCAGAGGGAAAACGCCCAGTTGGTAGACCAAGAATGAGATGGGAGAATAACCATTAACTATGATTTGAGGGAAGTAGATTATGCAAGGCATGATTGGAAAACATTGGCTCGGGATTGGGATGTATGGAGAGCTTATGTCCGCGCGGGCATGAACCTACGGCTTGATAGAACCAGTGAGTTAGTTATGTTTTTAGGCTCTATTTTAAGACATTACAAACTATTACATTACGAAAACATCTAATTCAAAAATATAAAAAATAATTGCAAAAATGTTTTTTCATATTTTGTCAAATTTTAGAGCCCATGCGCGATCGGAAGAAGTCAACCGATTTCGATTATTTTTTTAATTTTTTTGTCTATATAATTCGCAATTTCTTTTCTGCGCTATTGAAACTTTGAAATAAAAAAATGAGTTTTTTCGGCCCACCCAAATGTCTGTCCTTTACGGATAATCAATTTTGGCTGTCAGTTCAGTGATGCGAAGAAGATCGGGATAAGTAGATTCCCGGGCAACGCTAGGTAATGAACATCTAGGCCCTGCCATCCACCCCTTGGGATACCTCGGTCGTCATGACCATACTCCCAAGTCCTAGTTCTAGTCCTCCCTAATCTAAATCTCGCGTCCACGTTCAAGGTCTCGGTCCTATAAACCAACACTCCAGGGAGAGAGTGTTGGAGTTTTGCACTTCTCGGGCAATTGATGAGCTACATAGTACATCAGGTCACTCAATCCTGATGACCCCACAGTTGGTCCACGGGCTCCATGAGCCTAGCCGGGAGGACTGCTGTCGCAGATCCACCGACCATTCCCCTGTTCTGCCTCCAGGGACGTGTCCTGCAGCCGTTGTGAGACCGGCTAGGGCTACAAGCCCAACAGTGTGAGACTTTTAGTACATCCAGGTGCTCATCTCCTGGCGACCCCACAGTTTGTCGACGGGCCCGTAGGCCAAGCCAGGAACCAGTACAGTAGCTCCCCGCTGGACTGGTCCGAGCCGAGCCCTGGTGTGCCCCCAGGGACGCCTTCTGCAGCTGTTGTGGTCCAGCACGGAGCTCGCAAGCTCCAACAGATGAGCAATTAGTACGACAAGGCGCTCAACTCTTGCCTACCCCACTAATGGTTCACGAGTCCCTTGGACTTAACCGGGAGGACTGTCTAGCAGATCCACCGATCTTTCCCCCAGTGCACCAGCTGGGGACGTGTTTGGTTGCTGAAGTGGGTCCAGCCTGAGCTTTTAGTACGTCAGGTCGCTCAACTCCTGACGACCTCACAGATTGTCCTTGGGTCACTCGGTTCCAGAGTCGGCGCTAAGTCCCCGACGACAAAAGACCGCGCTTCCTCCTTTCCCGAGCTTATTGACCTGGTGGTAATTCCCAGCATTACGCCCGGTATTGTCCCATCCAGCCCGTTCGCAAGACTAGGCCTAGTCGTGTAGCTGCTGTGAGGCAGCCCACTGAGCAATGTAGGCATCCAGGGTGCTCATCTCCCATGGTGCCCCCACAGATGGTCTCAGGTTCAATGAACCAGGAGATAGGGCCACGAACCCCTAGTCTCCCACCACCCCACCAACGGTGGCACAGGCCCCCGCTGTGGGCCGGGGTCGTTCAGGCTTGGCAGCAGGCTCCTATAACCAATAAAAATTCTCCTGCTGACCCCACTCATGGTCCGCGAGTCCATCGGACTTGGAAGGGAGGACTGACTAGCAGATCCACCGACCTTTTCCCCACTACGCCACCGAGGGGACGCGTTTTGCTGCTGGAGTGGGCGCAGCACGAGCTAAATAGTACGTCAGGTCGCTCGAGTCCTGACGACCCCACAAATGGCCCGCGGGTCCGGTCCGGACCTAGCCGGGAGGAATGCAAGCAAACCACCGACCGTTCCCCTATCCGCCGCCCGGGGACGCGCCCTGTTGCTGTTGTGAGCACAGCTGGGGCCCGATAAACGGACCCCCAGGGGCTAGGTAATGAACACAGGTATATAATAGTATATTGCGATACGAGAGTGATAAAACACTTGATACAGATCGAGGAAAAGTTTTAAAAAACGAGGCGCTTGCGCCGAGTTTTTTTTTTTTTTTAATTTCCGAGATTCCGTTATGTGGTAACCACACGAGTATTGCATTTTTTTTGTACTATGTATTTTTATTTTAGTAATTAAAATACTAGCTAAAATATTAATACATATAATTCGAGGTAAATGTTAGCTTTCAGAAAGTGAAACGGTTATATGTGTTGCTATGGAGAATAATAAGTATTGTTGGTCATGTCGCCATCTAATATTTGTTAAAACTGTAAAAAATTTGATTTGGGATTTTTTTCTGATTATGGAGAAAGTTTTAGACGATTTGTTGCAGTGATTATGAAATACAATAGGCGTTGAAAAGGTGGATGTGATGAATTAATACCGAAATTAATACAAATTGCAGTATCACTATCAATATTTAAAAATAAATGTTTTTACTTACCGCACTAGTGCTTTTGGCCATTTTTAAAGCACTGAGATTTCTTTTGTTTTCACAGCAACCAAGATTGTATGCGGGAATGTCAAATTGCGATGCACATCAACAATAACAGTATGTGTACAGTATTAGTTACATAGTGCAAAAAAATAATTACGATATAAATTTATATTATTTTTCTTTTTACTTAATCAACTAAACACATAAGTGCATTTAATTAGGCGTAGCAGCGCACGCCGGGTATTAGCTAGTTAAGATATGATCTTTTCTACCTTTGTAATGATCCCAGCGGAACTGGGAATTTTGTTTTAAATAGTTGATGTGGTTATTTGAATAAAATTATTTTTTAAAACAGAATTGCATTTATTTTTATATTAGTAGCCTATAACATTTAATATGAAACTAAAGAAAACAAAGTGATAATTTATCATTATCATTTTTGCACTCATGTTTCACTTTATTTTATATCCCATTTCCGAACACATAGCTTTCATATTCATGTTGCTTTATATTTTTTTCGCCCATTTTTCTTCTCGCAACAACTTCTGGTCTTTACAAAAGTTTTCCTCCTATACGGTCGAATTCTTTCTATGGAGTTTTCTTCCACATGGTTGCCACCGCTAGTAGGATATCCTGTTCTCTTCCCTTTGCGTAAGAGTTCTTTTTTTATAAAGCAAGATACAACCATATTATAGCTATAGAGGAAGAGTGAGTAACAGTGAAATATATTGTTAAGAACTGAACTCATATGACTGTGTGTAACTCCTGGTGGAAGAGAAGTTTATATCTCTTAACAAGTATGCCATTATCATACACATATATCACTTTTTTTTACACTTTGCTGAATATTTTTTTATTTAAAAGTAACTACAGAGTACTAGGAAATAATATTGTTACGTGATGTGAGCTAAAATTGATTGGATCCATTTTGGACATTTTTATTTATGAATTTTTAAACTTGATATTTTTATTGCATAATCTTATACCGGCATTAGATTTACATTATACGTATTTGAATTAGTCCACAGCTGTGGTCTCGAGGTAGCGTGCTGCCTTGTCACGCAGCGAGCCCGGGATCGATCCCGGTCGGGACAAGTTTCCTGGGTGAGGTTTTTCTTCGGAGTTTTTCTTCACCTGTAAGATAAATGTCAGGAAACTTTAAGGCCCAAACGGTCCCTAACCATCATCTGGCCATTATTATCATCAATATAATATTCACTTTATTACCTTAAGTTTAGTTTAAGGCCTCTCCTGGCGCATCATTACCATCGTCATCAAGTCTCACATCATCGGGGCATCGTAACTCCCCCTTCCAGGCGCCCCAACCTCAGAAGTGGGTTACAAGTACGCCATGCCAGGAGAGAACGTCAGAAATGTCGAAATGACCACCTGGTGCATTTGGAATATATAGTTCCCCTCGGAAACTAGAGGCAAAGAACATAACCTCTAGCCCACCGCGACCGACTAGAATATATTTTTCATTTGGTAAAAAAATAGCATTGTGACAATATAATTACCTTTATATTAATTGTGGTCGATGGAGCTGTATCTTATATACGAACATTTATTTTATTCAATGCCACCGGTTGTCATTTCGACATTTCTCGTGTTCTCTCCTGGCATTGGCGTAATTGTAACCCACTTCTGAAGTTGGGGCGACTTGAAGGCGGAGTTGCGTTGCCCCGATGATATGATGGATGATAAATGATAATGAAGCGCCAGGAGAGTTCTTAACCTAAACTTAACCTAAATTTCAGACCATGGGCAACCACAAGAATAATTCCCTTTAAGGAAAAATTCCTATTGTTTGACTAGGAATCGAATCCGGGACATCATGAACAGTAGTCAGAAACGCTGACCACTAGCCCTTATGTCTGGTCAAATACAAACATAGCCGTGCTGAAAATGTGTGTCACATGTATATTGTAGGGAGAAACATTATATAAATACCTTCGCCCTGTTGTTCATCTTGACTTCTCTTCCTTATTTTATTTCTTCTCTTCCACCTCTTTCTTCTCATTCTTCCTTCTCATTCATTAGGTGCCTTGGTGGGATCCTATTCTACTACAACCAAATGCATATAAGGTTAAAGTAATAAAATATGCACCTGAGATCTTAGTCATCCTCAAGGCACCTTTCCAACCGCCGAAGATGGAACATGTTCCGAAAGGCCTATTAAGATTTTTAACTGAACTGTTTAATTAGCCGAGGACTAATGAGAACTCACGTATATATTTTATTATTTTAGCCTTTTTTTATAGTAGACTAACCTCAAAGGCGATTCAAAATAACTTTTAAAATATTGAACCAAACGCACTATTTGCAGGTCCAATACTCGTACTTGTTGTACGCGTAATAAAACTTCAATTCCAATAGAAATATTTTTTTAAACTTTAAGGAAGTTAACAGAATTTTATTTATATTTGTAAACAGGTTTAAAATGAAATAAAACAAAGTTTTTTTAATACATTTTGTCTTCTTTCTCCGTTCTTCTCTATCTTCCCATCCAATTCTTCCAGACCTATCTCCCTCATATCTCTTTTTATATAATCTCTAAAAAAAACTCCAAACGCGACAGGCCTAGAAGGCTCTTGGCTGACCAGCCGGCTACTGGTCTTACATCCACATGTATTAATCACAAAGGTAGACGATCATCTAGCTAGTGTAGGGGTGACATGTGGTCAGCATGTCGAGTCCCCCAGCCGTTATAGCTGGTGTTCTCAAGCTGGAGTCGCTACTTATTGTAGCTACCCAAATGCTCACGATGCGGGTGGGCACCGGTCCCATATTGGCCGATAAGAAAAAATTTCTTCCCCATGGAGACTCGAACCAGCGCAAGTCCCGTAGCTCTGCTCCAAGGCTCCCTGCCGTAACTACTCGGCTACGGCGCTGGACTTCCATCAATTTAAATCTAGGTCGACCTCTCCCTTTCTTTCCCAGGTGGAATCCATTCCAAAGCTTCTCTGAGTAACCTTTTCTTTGGCATTCTACGTATATGACCATATGTTGTATCTGACAAAATCTAATATTTAATTTTGGACTTTCATTTGTTGTGTGAAGATTGTATTTAATAACAGAATTTAATGGAGTAATAATAAGAATTATCTTAAACATAAGGAAATTTAAAATTAAGCACTTTCCTCCCCGAATGGAATCCAAAAAGGGAAAAAGTATATACCGGTAATAGTTTCTCTGTAAAGAAATGTGCTATAATGCAAATTCATTGTTACGTATTTTAGATTATTATCATATATTCGTAATATGCAAAATGTTCGAAAATCTTTATTATCTTAAAAATAAAGTAATTACAACTAAAGAGAAACATTTATCCGAGATGAATTTTTTGAGAAGAGTAAAATGATGCACTAGAATGGACCAGATAAGAAACGGGGATATCCGTGAAGACTGCAGATCTACTCCATAAAAGAAAATATATTTAACAACAAGATTCAGTGGAAAGAAATGTAGAAAGAATGGAAGAAAGTAGATTACCAAATAAAATCTTACATTATTTTCCGAGAGGAAGAAGAGATGTCGGACGCACTCGGAAGAGATGGTCTTAGATCTATTAGTGAGGACAGAACAGGCAACTAATGCCTAAATCAGGAAGTGAAGAAGAAGAAGAGAAAAAATTCTGTCTGTACTGGAATCTCAACCCAAGATCTCCAGCTTGACGCATTGACGCTCAAATTGTTCTAAACAGGAAATCCAGGAGCAGACAGGTTTAGTGCGCAAGCTCGTAAAAGCTGGAGATCTTGAGGTCAAATCTCTGTTCAGGCAGGAAATTTTATCTTTAGTTTTATTATCTATTGCATGCGAATAGCTTACATTAGATATTAATTTCAATATGACGTCCATACACGAATTGTAAATAATTTATTAGGATTACTGTAGTCATGTGCAATACTATTGAATCATACTGTTAAAATAAGTGATAAAATTACATTCAGATATCAGCCAAATTATAAATTATAAAATTAATATGGTCGATTACGAATGAATGAACAGTGCATATCTAGAAGAATGTATAATTATAAACCAAAAGGAGAGAAGAAGGTGGGAAGACCATTGAAGAGATGGAAGGACCAATTCGACCTATAATGAGATCGGAACAGGCCATTGGGCTTAATCTTTGTTGTTGTTGACGATGATGAATATGGTCCACAGTTGTGGTCTCGGAATAGCGAAACTCCCTGATACGCAGGGTCCCCGGTCCGCACAAGTTTCCTGGGTGATGGTTTCTTTCGCGGTTTTTCCTCGCCTATAAGACAGATGTCAGGAACCTTTAAGGTTCAAATGGTCCTCGAATATCATCTGACCATCATACTCTTCATTATAATATTATATTGGTGTGTTATTTGTCGCCAGAGGTTCCTGTCTAAAGCATCTTGTTCCCTCAAATCTCTCTGGCGAGAAATCACTTTGGGTTGAAGGAGAAACACTGTATTGTGGAATATTCCTAATAAAAAAATATATATTGATGTGTGTGTGAGGGATGGTGTGTATCATCTTAATGTTGTGTTTTCTTGGAGGAGGCTCTGGCATTGAGCTGATTCCTCATTCCGGGAAGCCCTCAATGACCTTGTGTGGTCAGAAAGGTATGTGTGTGATCCATAGTTAAAATCTCTCTCCCGACAGACTGTGTCACCGTAAGGCCCGGGTGGCGTGTTGCACTTAAAAGTAGTGGCTCTAAGGTTAGAAGTTTAACTGTGATAATGGAATGGAATCAATTTATTATGTATAAGATACCGTATTCCTCAACTTGTTTACTATTTTTTTAACTGTAGGTCTTTCGGAACTCATTCTATCTTCAAGAAAAGGTTATTAGAGTTAAAAACAAAATCAATAGTTGAATGCAGGCTTTCGCGGTCGGTAATCATGAAGTTGAATGATTTCAGGCTATATGGCCGTGATCCATTACTGGTATTTCCTAGCTCAAATGCGGAGGGCATCTTCAGTGGCGAGTACTTCTAGGCGTTGTTTCCTGATCGGAGGCTCGACTGTCCTCCCTCAACTGCGGACCAGGAAACATTACCTAGAAGTACTCGCTACTGAAGATGCCTCCGCAGTTTAGGTAGAAACGTCTGGTAGGAGCACCAGTAATGGACCGCGGCCACATAGTCCGAAATCATTCAACTTTACAAAAATAATCAATTTGAAGAAGTCGATACTTTGCAAGTAGGCCTATTAATTTTATAATTGTACAACCTTTGAAAAAAATGATGGCGCAACTCTTGATGATGGAAAATTAAGGGTTTGAAGAGCGATTCACACCAGTACGTCGTTACACGTTACTGACTCGTTTGAGTATAAGGCTGGTGGCGTAAGTCTCTCCCCATGCAAAATTTGTATCATTCGCTTCAGTGGAGTAGTCGATAAGATCTTCTCTTCCGACGATGCGGGCCCACGTTCGATCCTGTCAGGAATTTTAAAAAATTAAGTCGTTAATTTTCATAATGCTACATGTTACCAGGCTTCGTTACCCGTATATAAATATATTTAAATATAGGGAATATGTGTGTGTATATATATATATATATATACATATATATATATAGGGAAATTAATTAACGGAAACAGCTAATATATATAATGAATAACGATTATAACATCTCATTACTTTGTTTACAAAACACAAAGCATGACAAAATTATTTATTTCCACTACTAATACAAAACGCGTTTGATAATTAAAATTAAATGAAGATAATAACTAATTTCTTTATACAAGTCAGTCCTGGAGTATTGCATCGCTTCATACAGGCAATTCCTAGCAGGGATGGTTGTGGTCTAGTGGAGGGAGCTTCTGTTTCCCGTGTATAAGGTCGCGTGTTTCGACCCCTTCTGTCATGCTTTTTTTTTCTCTCGTCCTTATTTTAATTAATTTTATTTCTTTTGTTTAATTTGTTTTGCATTGTTTTATTTTCAGTATTTACCGCACTACCTTATTTACGCGAATTATTTTCCATTGCACGACACACAACGAAATAAAATGAATTTTAGTTTCTCAAATAAACGTATATTTGTGAACCAAATAGCTGATCTCTAATCATGCGCATGGCTTCGTTCTGAGACTTGGAAATTGTGTGTGCGTCATCAATTATTTCAAAGGTACATAAAGACTAGTATTGAAATCACATATAAAACATATTAGCGATATATAAACTGCAAAAAAACCGTTGAAGGAGAAATTTTCCGCATAAGAGATAAACCGTTTTAATGTTGTGTCAAATGGCATCCTGTAGGACATCGAACAAATGCTATAATATCGTCCTCAGGCACGACGACGACCTGGAGGACCACAGAAACGTCTTCTGAATCCTGTTTAAACTTGAACCGAAGCAAAAGTGTCAGGATTACAATGATGATGTTATTGATGGTGATGCGTTGATAATAGTTTTATGTAAAAATGTGTGTAAAAGATAATATTACCATTAAATTTATTTTTTTTATAATTTTTATATTTTAAGCTTTAGTCAATTTACAATGAACTGAATTGTGTTCAATAGAAATTATTATTAGAGCTCAAAGAAATCCTCATCAAATAGGTACATGTTTTCATTTAAATATGTCCTATTTTAATTTAACTTGAGCCTACTTAATTACACAATTCTGAAATAGTTTAATTGATAATGATTATAGGTGTTTTATTTATTCCTTATATACTTGCACTCGATCTTTATGTTCAGTGGTTACCATTTTTAAGAAGTTATTCGCTCGGTTTACCTCGAACGTAACTTTAGAAAATTTCCATTTTCCTTACTGGAGACTACTCTCTTCACCGTCTGAGTTCTAAGCCGATATGCATTCATTAGAGTGAATCACTCGTTATAAGTTAGTCCCTCACTTATATTGGTGATGTGTCTCAAAAACTTTCTCACTTCTGAAAGTAAATTAAAAACTGAATAAATGGCCTGCATTATGAAATGAAGTCACTTTCCCAAAGTTAAACATTTATTTCTTGCAATGTTTATTGCTAGTAATGTGTTCAAAATGTTGACGTAACTAGAATTTAATATATACGTAGAGGTTGTAGGCCTATACAGTGCGTGGAACTCTTGAGTCGATGTAATATTGTTAACTATCATTAACTGGTAGTATTATAGATCATAATATAATAGATATTATCTTATTGATCAATTATTCATTTAATATTTAATATTAGAGTAAATTATGATTGTTATATTCTGATGTAATATATGTTTGTCGTGGTGAGTGGAAGAGAAGGCCACATGGCCTTAACTCCACCAGGCTAAATAAGTAAATAATTAATAATACAGGAATCTTATCAGAATATCTGGAAATGTGGAACCAATGATTTGGAGTTACATATTCCCACTGACAATTTATACTTCACAGCAATTGTTAAGGTTGTTAGGGATGAAATTATTCCACACTTTCTCAACTATTTCTATTATATTGAAATAATAATAACTGAATGCAGAAAAAAGTATATTGGATGAGATAGAACACAAAAGGCTAATGTGGTATGGACACATAGGAAGAATGCAGGATGGAAGACTACCAAAGGCCGTCCATACATGGAAAATTAAAAGAAGGAGCAGAAAAGGAAGACCAAGCACATCCTGGAAGAATAAAATTCAACATGCAATGAGGAAATTTGGTGTAAGGGATCAATATGCAGAGGACAGAGAACGACGGAGAACTTTAATTAAGGGAAATTTGTGAATGTGTATTACAAACTGATAGTCTATAAGTCCGTAGCCATTTAAAGTGTATTTTTTAAAAACTCATGTTATCATTAAAATTGGTTGTAGAAAAAACCTCAATGATGAGGAAAATTCTCTATGAATTAAAAAATTATAATAAGAATAATGGTGATAATATAGGTCTACTTATTTTTGTATTATAATATGCCGAAATGAGATACTGGCCATGAATCAAACGGGAACATTTCCATGACTCAAGAATAAAAGAAAAAAAATCCTCTTCAGTCCCTTTGTATTCTATATGATATACGAAACTAGTGGGTAAGTGTCCAATAGGTAGGCCAGGAATGAGGTGGCAAAATAATATTAAACATAGTTTGAAAGAGATTAATTATACAGGGAATGAAAGGAAAATTATTAACTCAGGTTAAGGATGCATGAAGAGTTTATACCCTTGTAATAATTTAGCCCAGATACGTGTTGACTTGATTCTCTGCCAATTAGAATCCCCAGGTCATTGTAGCCGTAGTGGATCTATTATAAAATCGCAAATGCATTAATCCTTTATTTGAAATGTTGTCTTGGCTCTGATTGGAAGACAGACGATAGATACATTGTCTCTGCTTTTTATACAACACTTTGTCCACCTCATCGCCCCTTTATATTTCTACTCGCTTTTATTCGTTATCCCCCCACTATAACTTAAACACACGACCGAGAGAAAATTTAACTCTAGCTCTTCCTCTACATCGAAAATCTCACTATTCCTCATCCTTCCTTGTTTCAGCCACCTGACTCTGGAATTCCCTCCCCTCATATATAAAGGACTGCCCGACTCAGAAACATTTTAAAAAACAACTCGCTTCATATTTCCTTAAAGAATATAATATAAGTTACATGTATACTTTTATTATTCCCTTTATATCTTTAAACTTTCCTTTAACAAGCCTTTTACTTAATCTAAATACAGGTTATTATTTTGTTATTATTATTATTATTAATATATTATTATTATTATTATATATTATTATTATTATTATTACTATTATTATTATTATTATTATTATTATTATTACTATCATTATTACTATTCATTATTAACAAAAACGTTTGTCGACGGAAATGGATTTCTTGAGGAGAGCAGCAAGATGTTCAAAATTAGAAAAAAATAAATTCTGTCATACGAGAAAAAATTAATATTACATATTCAATAGTACATTGTATAAGATATAAGCAATTTAATTGGTATGGGCAAGTGTAACGAATGAAAGAAGAAGAAAGGTTACTGAGAAAAAATATTGGAATGATGTAAACCTAGAAAATGAAGGAAAGGAAGACCTCGAAACTCGTGGATGCAAGAAATAAGAACGGGAATTAGAACAAGAGGACTGGAGAACATGGAGTGGATGGATAGAGACGAGTGGAGAAGAAAAAATAAAACTTTAGGCCCAGAAAGATGTGTAAAGATTAAAAATCTCTATATAAATAACATTATTATTATTATTATTATTATTATTATTATTATTATTATTATTATTATTACTATTTTTTTTCTTTCCCTTGTCAACTTTATATTGTGTAGCCTATATCAATTATGCATCATTAATCAACATGTAGGTAATTCATAATTCTTATTGTATGTATAATTTAACCCTGGTAAAGTGGAAGAGAAGATCTTACTTAACTCCATCAGGTAAAATAAATAAATATATAAAATAAATAAATAAATAAATAAATAGTTAGTGGCGTTTTGAATACATATTGGTCTCATCTGTCCCTAACTAACTCACTATTGAAACCAAAGGTTCATGACAGCTCATACACAAACTCTTCATACATCTTTAACCATGTTTCGTGATCAAAACTAAAATAGTCACCTGAAAAAATAGTTTATTTCACAACACAACAATAACATTCCTTAAATGAATATATATTCACCTAAGTAGTGTTTTACTTTGCTGATAGAAGTTCTAGTCATATATAAAGACAGACCCTTGAAGAGTTCCATCCGGCGCGGACTGTCCTATAAATCAAGTTTCCCCTACTACAGTACATTTTTTATGTAAATCACTCAAACTGTAAATGACATGGAAAAGTATAAGTTCTTTCTGTAGTCAGTGCGTTATCCCTAATATCATCTCTTTGAATCAGACGTTTACAAAATTTGCGGAAAAGTGTATCAAGAAAAATGCCCCAATATATTCGTTGTCAAGTTATCATAACTAACTCAATAGCACTATCAAAACCGTAGGTTCATTGCCGAGCGGATATAAGCTCTCCATACATTCCTATTTTCAGCTAATTGTTTTTCAATCATCACCTGTATAATCTACTCGCCTCAAATCATAGTTAATGTTATTCTCCCACCTCATTCTTGGTCTACCAACTGGTCGTTTTCCCTCAGGTTTTCCTACAAGAAATTTCCATGTCCCTCTTTCATTCCCCCTTCGTGCCACATGTCCTGCTCATAGCAGTCTACGAGACTTAACTGTTCTTAATGTATTTGGTTTTCTATAAAGACCATGTAGCTCTCTCTTATGTGGTCTTCTCTATTGCAGTCTATACATCTATCTTTGGTCCAAACATTTTCCTAAGAACTTTCTTCTCAAATACTTGTAATATTTTCTCCAACCTTAAAGTAAGAGTCCATGTTTCTCTTGTATTTTATTGGACAACTATTTCCTGTTAAACGTTTATCATCTCTGCTTATTTCATCCTACGGACGAAAGGAAATTTGTTTCTCAAAAGTTTAAGTAGATTCATAATTTGTTTTTCACTTCATCATGAAATGTTCATGTCCTTTTGGTGTATCTAGGCCATTTAGTGCGATCCATCGTTTGGACATATATTTTCATACTGAAGTCTATAATGCAGAACTAACGAACTATTGGATCTACTTTTTGGTTATCTTATAATATCTTCACTTTTACGGTTTTTAATCAATGAACATTACCTGGAAGGCCTAATGAAGAACTGCTTCAGGAATACGGGAGGCGTAAACATGAGAGGAAGAAGAATTAAGTGCATAAGATTTGCTGGTGATGTGGCTTTGCTAGCAGAAGATGCAATGACACTGAGGAACATGCTGATGGAGCTAAATTACAAATACGAGGATTATGGGATCAATATAAATATAAATAAGACGAAGGCCATGATTATAGGAAGGAAACCAAGGAAGATTAACATGAGGATTAAAGATGAGGCCATTGAGCAAGTAGAGAGCTCTGGCCAAGAAGTAAAGCAGAGGATAGCAATGGCAATTGAAGCTTTTAAGAAGAGAAACATTTTCTGCGGACTTTTGGCAAAACAATTACGGAAGAGGCTAATAAAGTGCTTTGTGTGGAGTGTACCATTGTATGGTGCAAACGCTTTGGATATTACGACGGAATGAGGAAAAACGACTGGAAGCTTTTGAGATGTGGATATGGAGAAGAATGGACAGACAAAATAAAAAATAAAGATGTGCTTAGACAGAGTGGGTAAAGGTGAGAACAATGCTGGAAAACATAAAAAAAGAAGAAAAATTAATTGGATTGGCCACTGGCTAAGAAGAAACTGCCTGCTGACGGATCCCTAGAAGGAATGGACAGTGAAAAGAAAGTTAGAGGCAGAAGAAAGGACATCAGATGATAGACAGTATTAAAATAAATTGTTTGTATGCGGGAACAAAAAGGAAAGCTGTGTTAAGGAAAGAGTAGAGAATGCTGAGTTTGCAGTGAAAGACCTGCTCTTGGGCAGAACACTATGTATGTATGTATGTAGCATTCCTCCATCCTTCTCATAAACCTCATTCCAGCTGATGTCAGTCGTCCTTCATGTATTTCTAAGAAGTCATAACACATTTAAAATTAAGAATCTTCATAGGTCTACAGATTTTTTAAAATGGGAAAAGCAAAATTATTCAATATCTCTGCAGTCAGATTCAACCCAGGAAGTTACTGTGTGTTTGGAATAGGAAACTGGGTTGCAATTTATAACAGTATTTTCTTGAGAGAAATCCTTATATAAAACTGAAGTATGCAACACAGCAGATACAGAGTTGTAAGTAGTAGCCGCCCAAGCCACCCCCTCTTAAAGAAAAAAACAGTTACCACTTGTCACTGAGCTCGTGCGGACTTGTAGTATCCTGTGTGAAAGTGTCGACTCTCATATTTACTATAAAACTAGTTTGAATGCCGTAAAAGAAAAACTATGTTTTTTTAAATGTATAGATTTGGAAAATGTACTGCTAACCTCCCCCCTCCTGCCCTCCCTAAACAAACAAATACCGTTATTATGAGTTTGGCAACATCTACCCCCTGTACGTAGGGAGGCACTGGCGTAGCCCGTAAGGTCTGTAGTAACTTCCTGGGTTGAATTAGAGTGTATCTATTAATGCCTGTTTAAGACACGATGCTTTGATGATAAGCTTACGGGACTTACGCTGGTTCGAGTCACAGGATGAAATACAAGTTGAAAAAACCAGGTATAACGGCTGTGGATCGGACAAGTTGAACTTATGTTATCCATATACTGCCTGATGGTTGTGATTAACACATGTGAATATGAAGTAAACTAACATCCTTGTAGACCTGTCTCGCCTTTGAGCTAACTATTCATATGAATTAATTACAATGCAATAAAACTATAGAACATCACTATTTGTTTTTTAAGAACGGTTTTAAAAACAATAAAATATAGAGCTATTCAAAAAGAAGGAACAGACTTCAAACATTTATTTCTTCCAAGCTACAAGAAATAGAAAGACAATTCTAACGTTCCTGGAAAGAGAAAAGTTCTTCTTCTTCTTCTCTTCTTCTTCGTCAGGCTCCACGACTTCCAGTGGAATGTCTTGGCCTAGAGAAAAGTTCAAATTTCACTATTTATGCATTCATATGAGCACCATATGTTACACGACAAATACCAAAACGGTGGCTCATTTCTTACCACACACGAATCAGCTGGTCTCTAGTTATCGAATTCACGGCTTCACAATTCGATGTCGCATATTTTGAAGAGGTGTCAGGCATATGGGGTAAAAAACACAGTCTTTTACGTAACCCCAATGATAAAAATCATACGGGGTTAGGTCTGGTGACCTGAGAGGCCACCGGCAATGAAGTTGATTTTCTGCTCCTCCTCTTCCAATCCAACAGCGCCAATGCAACCGTGATCGTAACTTCAAGCAGCAGCACCAATGCGGCCGTGATCGGAACTTCAAACTTTTCTCTTTCTAGGAACGTTGAAATTGTGTTTCTATTTTTTTATAGTTTGGAAGAAATAAATATTTGGTGTCCATTCCTTCTTTCTGAATAATCCTGTATATAACGTGAAAACTGTTTAAGAGGATACAATAGATTTATTATGATTTACTGTTGAGCATCCAATTTTATTCTAATGCAAAAAATAAATTAAAAGTACATAATTATTATTTAAATCATTTATTTGTAGGTGTTAAGATATATTTTCGTCTAGAAGTAATAGACCTATTGTATATTTGTAATTCGATCCTCTTTAAAGGGAGATCTACACCTTTGAGGGTAAAAAAAGTAATTTTCAATTTTTTTTCATATAGATTGAAACTTCATCTTTAAATTTGTGAAAGATTTTTTCATTGATATATCTATTACTTTTCGAGTTATGTTTAAAAATGTGCAATGCTGTCAGTCAAGTGAGCCTTTAATTTTAATATACGTACCTACATCTTCGGTAAGTTTGTCACTTTTTTCCGTAACTTAATTTTTTCAATACGGTTTCCCCGATAACTCCCACGGTTTTCAAGATATTGAGTTGAAATTTTACATGTACATGTAGTTTACAGAGATCAACAAAATATACTACAATTAGTAATGTACCTCATCATCATCATCACTCCAGGGATTAGGCAATTGCCCGTTCCGAGTAATGTACCTATTATAGTTTATTAAAAAATATTTTTAATGCAACTTTTACAAAAAATGAGTACGCATCAGTTTAAAATGAAAAATGAAATATTTACGCTCTATATAATTAAACAATTGTATATTTGTAGTTACAACGTTAATGAGATAAAATAAAACAAGAATCATTAAAATGTATTGAAATTTAGGAAAATTATCAGGAAAACCGCAAGACAATGCAAACATTTTCAGCTGACATTTTGAATGTTTAATTAATCATATCGACTGAAGTTAGATTGTACTTAAGTACACATACATGCTCGAATTTTAATACGTTACATACCAAATTTCATTTCTGTAACCAGCATTTTTGCTGGTGAAAAATTGAAATATGCCATATTTTTAATGGCTAAAGGTGTAGGTCCACCCTTAACGTAAAATTCCCATACTAGACCCTTTTAGACCAATCCTTAAACGTGCAGTCTTAAGCCTTGGCGAAGATCTATCATATGTGCTCATTCGACTGCTCAAGAGGAGATAATTTTTTCCATGTAACTGGCCAGCTAATGGACCGATACCTACCCATCATCACTAGGAAGTTTTACATACTTGATGAGTAGCAGCTTTAAGCTGAGAATAGCTGTTCTTATTGCTGGGAGATTCAACATGTCATCACTGGATGTTCGTCCACCTTTATGATTAACATATGAAGCCAATAGTAGGCCAAGGACATCCTAGACCTGACGCACCGGGGGGGGGGTTACTGAAAAATAAAATGTTACAATTAGGACTAGGCATACCTATGTATTTATGAAATCATGATTAGGCCCATAAAATAGTCGATCAAAGGTGTCATATTTTTACAATACTTTGTAGTCGCATAAAGTGGAATATCTATTGATTTTTTAAATCTTAAAGTAAGTTATAATTTAGTGAATGATTAAACTGCCCATGCTATTTATCAGTTTATTTTATCATTATATTTATATGTTTTAACTTATTTAAAATTCAAGCATCTAGAATATTTTAATTTGTAGCATCTAGCTATGTCATAGTGCGTTTTGTCGTACTTACAGCAATGGCGACCATGATTGAAATTTTAACTTCCTACATTTCGGGATTGCCAACCTAAATAATTATACTGCAATATTACATGTTGCAATCAACGTGTGGAAACACCCTCTCCCTGGGGTGTTGGTTTAAGGACCGTGAACTTGAACGTGGACGTGAACATAGGATAGGGAGGACTAGAACTAGGACTTGGGAGTATGGTCATGACGACAGAGGTATCCCAAGGGGTGGACGGAAGGGCCTAGATGTGGGAAGTAAAACCATTGCTCTCTATTATACTACGTAAATGTATATACAAAAATATATCCAAACGGTAGTGTTATATATACATTATATGAAACAAATCACTGCATTTTAAATGAACTGAACTTTATTTGAAACAATATAAAACAATAAATACGCACTTGTCGCCATTTTATCACTAAATGGTCTCACGGCCTCCTGTAGTTTCAACTAATTAACATTGCCCACACTGTTAAAGTTAGTCAATTGTTTATAATGAACGCAAATATTTCCAATAAAGATGTTATTATTTTACTATTATTTATTATTTTGAAAACACCATTGCGCAAAAAATAATGTACAACTCACGTTTGTGAAGTGTTTACAGAATATCGGAAATTAAAAACGTCGCTATCTCGCTCGGTTTTTAAACATTTTCCTCGCTTCTGTAAAATCCACTTCCGAACCTCGCATCGTAATATACTATTACAATACTTTGTAATCGCATAAAATGGAGTATGTATTGATTTTTTAAATCTCCAAGTAAGTTATAATTTATGCTATATTAGTGAATATTTAAACTGCCCATGGATGCTATTTATGGTTTATTTTATCATTATATTTATATGTTTCAACTTATTCAAAGGTTAAGCACCTAGAATATTTTAATTTCTAGCAACTAGCTATGTCAATATTTTAATATTCATTTTTATCACAATTAAGGTTATGTATTAAAATGTTGTAAACAATAAAAAAAGTACTGTATTGTTATTTATAACATTTTAACTAACTATGTATTAGAATTTATACTACACTCGCTAATACCCGGCGTGCGCTGCTACCCCTAAATAAATGAAAATTAATGTGCTATTATATTTAGTTGAATAAGTAAAAGGAAAAATAATTATAAATTTATATTTTTTAGATAGGCCTATCCCGTGTTGATTACCAGGCGTTGCCCGGTCTTCTTGACATAAAATAAGCTGAAATACGAAAATCAGTGTGTTTTATGTTTAGTTAAATAAGTAGAGAGGAACATTTATATCGTATTTACTTTCAGATACTCCGTGCTGTTTACCTGACGTTGTCCGGGAATCTACTCATCCCGATCTTCTTGGCATAAATGAGCTGAAAGACAAAAATTAATGTACTTCTTATGATTAGTTGAATAAGTACAATGAAAAATAATTATAAATGTATATCTTAATTATTTTAAGATTCCCGTGCTGATTACCCGGTGTTGCCCGGGAATCTAATCTTGATCTTCTTGGCACAAATGAACTAAAAGACAAAATTCGTTACTGGGAGTTATTCGTAAAAGAATACCTGCCATATGCACAGGAATCTACGTACCTGTCTCGATCGTCTTGTCATCAATGAAAGACAAAAATGGTTATTGAGAGTTATCCCTAAGAGATAAACGTATGTTGTAGAGCTTTTTGACATATTCAATTCTGTGTGAATTAATGTTGTGTATTTGTTATGGTTTAGCCAGCGTAAGCCATTTAAGCGTCCAAAGAGCTACTTTTTCACGTTTTCCACTACAAAGGGCGATTTTTAAGGGTGTAGGAGTTGAATATCACAACTCTCTTATAGCCGATGTTCATCCCGGGAATCTTTTGAACATTTTGGAAAAACCGCCTTCACAACGGTATAGCCACGTATAAAGTACGAACAAACAAACCAACATTTTTATATATACTACGTAAGTTATGCAAATGTTTGGTTATTTGGAAGTTTAATTATTGAAGAATTGACGATTAGTATGATATCATTGTATTAAAATCCGACATAGCATTTGTCTTAATAAGAAAAATCACGAAAAATAATCAGGTTTGTCTGACTTTGACCTCCTCTAAATCTAGAAAAGTTACAATTTAAAGCTTATGAACATTTTTAATTGTGTGAAATCAACTGTGAGACTAGGAATAAAACTGAAACTTTATGGATGTTATTCGTCATGGAAGCTAAATGATTAATAATTCGATGCCCGAGTGTGATATTATTTTAAAAAATGACATCGATAAAGCTCACGTAGGTCTATAACTTGTAGATCATTTTCAAAATTCAACAATTTAAATTGTGTTGTTCCTAAGCCTCCAATAATTGGAATAAGCCTGTATTAATTTAGTTAACATATTTCCAAAACATGAAAATAAAACTTACATTCACAATAACATTTATTCATTTTAAATATGTACTTAATTATAAATTAACACATTTTCACCCTCACTAGTTCTTTAACAATTACAGCTTAAAGCACTGAAATTACTAATGTTTACATATTATAATGAAACTTGGACGCTCCGAGAAGGACATAAAAGCAGAATAATATGAAATTAAGTTCATTAGGGCTACTGACTATAGGGCCTACTAGATACAAAGAAATATTAGGGTATATTTCGTTCTTTATTTTGTTTCCTTCTTCGATGCTCCTCCTTTGTAGGAGGACAGAATTCATGAAACCATCTTTACTCAAAGAGCGACTCTTTTCCCCTCTCTGCGTCATAGAGAGGGGGAAAGAGTCGCTCTGCGTACATATGGTTCATGAATTCCGCCCTAGACTCTCCATTAGACTTACAAGTCAATGAAGTCCTTGGGTCATCTGAAGGTCTGGACCCGGTTAGCAGCATGCTTGTAAAACATTTAACTGTATGATTTATTTAAGGAACTAATATTTTTTGATGTTTTTTTTTTTCCAAGTTTTTTGAGTCTAGAGACATCATACCTCAAACCTTTTCCGACTCGCGAACCCCTTTCACAACGATCTGAGTTTAGTGACCCACGACTTCTAATTATGTATCCAGTAGACATGCATACAATTTAATTTTAAGGAAAAGATTTAATAACCTAAATTAACTTAACCCATAGCGGTTTAAAACCTAAAGTTACTCTAGTTACGGCTTAAAAGTTACACAACGTGTAGGCCCAGTTTTAGCGAAATGAAATGTATTCCTAACATTGTTACTTAACTGTAAGTCAGGCATTCGTGGTAAGTATTAATTTATTGTGGAAATAATGTGATAAATTCCAGATCTTACATATATGTAACAAGGGACATTATACGGTTTAATTTAATTTTAAAATAATAATAATAATAATAATAATAATAATAACAATAATAATAATAATAATAATAATAATAATAATAATAATAATAATAATAATAATAATAATATGCCGCAGAAATGAAGGAAACAATAATAGGTCTAACCTCGAAACTTGCCATTACGAAAAAGTTTTGGCGAACCCCTTGAAATATTTTGCGAACCCCCTGGGGGTTGGGAAACGATGCTCTGGGATATCTTCAGGATCTAATTTGTGTTAAAATAGTCTAATTTTAGAACCGTAGGCTGCGAATTCTGCTTCATAGTATCCTAATTCTTTATAATTTGTAAAAGTTCCTGAAGATAATTTATTACTTTAAAAATGCTGTGTCCTTATCGAGCAGAGGTACGTAAACGTGCACTAGTCCCACCAAGATATTTACATATTTTTGTTAATTCATTTTGCAACAAAATTAACTGTTAGTCATTCGTTAACTGTTAGTCATTTCGTTAACTTTATTGTTCATACGTCTACCGCTGTGGTCTCGAGGTAGCGTGCTGCCTTGTCACGCAGCGGACCCGGGTTCGATCCCCGGGGGGACAGTTTTTCTGGGTGAGGTTTTTCTGGGTGAGATTTTTATCAGGGCTTTTCCTCACCTGTAAGACAAATGTCAGAAAAAACTTTAAGGCCCAAACGGTCCCCGAAATTATATGGCCATCATTATCATCCTTATTCTCTTCATCATCATTATCATCCTTCACCGGTGTGGAAAGCAACGGGAAGCTATCACACCTACAATTCCCTAGTAAAGCTGCAAGCATAGCATGAAAATGCTATGATTGCAGTGAAGGACCTGCCTTCGGGCAGAATTACTATGGATGGATTGTTCATACTTATGACGGAATATTTTTCTTTTTTTAATTTACGGTAGTAAATGGGACCGGAGCTCATCCAGCATGATGAGGAATTTGGGTAGATACATAGTAGCAAGTCCGAAGCTTATAGGCCTATTTTAAGCTCCATTTTATAGTACCAAATGTTTTAAGTTCACTTTTTTCTTTCTTCTGAGTTTTATGATATGTATTTATCTTTGATTGATACATATGAACGCATCATCTACAGCTGACAAGTTGAGAAACTCACACATGCGCTAGAATGACACAGCCTTGCCAACTTAATCCAATTTACTGTTTTTCTAATAGCTCGGAATGGCTTTAAGGGTCACTAACTTCTCCTATCTCCCCTGTACCTCGGTTCCCTCTCCGGTAGTTCGAGCATATCCAATTATGAAATATATAGCATCCCCCAACGCATCTCTTTTATATATGTGCACACAAGTACCCCTCCTAATCTTTTAGTCTTTCTTTTCACCCTTCATAACATCTTAAAATATTCCATTCCTCTAAAAGAGTTTGATCGACCACAAATTAATGTTTCACTACCTATGAACCATGAAATTTAATTTTTGGATGTTTGAATAGCATGGCCGAGCTTTCCTATTCCAACAATGTATCACTGCTTCCTAGAGTCATATTTATTTCTTTTAGCATAGATCCCTAATCATTATAAATGTTTTTGGTATCCATTTTTATTTGATATAATTAAATGGAACAAACTGATTTAATTGTAAGATTTATTTGACAAAGTTCACAGAGCAGATCCTGAAATACAATAGCAATCATATGGCAGAAAAAATGGTTACAAGCACAGTTTCCATTGTCTCAATGCTCGCGCTTTCCCGACACGACTTTTGGAGATTATGTTTTAAGTTTTTATTTATATATTTTTTTAATCCAAGAGAATACATACCCGTATATTATTACAAAATATTTTCTATTGAACGGAAAAGAAAAAGATAGAGAGGCTATGATAGACGGGGGAGGGAAGAAGCTCAGCTGCATTTCTTTCATGATTATTATATGAATTTACAAAGAAAATAATAAGTAATCAACAGACCTTAGATTTCCCCCCATTTCATTAACTTAATTTAATATTTTAGATTATAGGTACAATTTACACGTTATATGGGCCTTGCAGTAGCATGACCTGTTTGGAGAGGGATTTTAAATTATGAACCACACAAGGAATAAGTGATCAGCTTAATTTCAGGGCCTCTTCCGAGACAACACAATATAATACGAAACACACCATTCACGCACATTCATACTAAGTATGGCGAATATGATAATGGTTATTTAACCCATGCCCCAAAATGGGAGTCAATGACCAAACACGTTCCAATGAATTTTGTTTTACAACCAATGACAGTCGTGTTTCACCTCGATATTTATGAATTGTTCACCAAATAAAGAAAGCTCCTCCTTTTTAATATTCTGAACATGTCAGAGCATTATTTTTCAGAGACTGACTCTCCATCAAATACGTTGAATATAGCAAATAATGAACAGATTCATTCTAATTACACATTTGATAAATGTGTGTTCAATAATTGTGTTTTTAAATACTGATTTTACCGAGTTGTTTCCTAAAAAAATAATTAATAACCTATAGTGTTGGTTATAATATACAATTTGATGTGTTTCATTTTTTCTTCACTTGGGTGCATTGTTACAATATTGCGATCCTGTTTGGCAATACATAATATGATCTAGTTGCAATGGATAAACAAATAAAACATAAACAAACATTTCTCATTTGTTTTCAAACATCGCCGTTTGTATTAAATATATAAATATTTTAAAATAACTATATTTAAATAATGATTTGTGAGTATGAAACTTGGGCTCCAGTGAAAAAACAGAAGGATAGAACGCAGACGGCGGAGATGAGGTTCCTAAGACAAGTAAAAGGATGTACAAGACTTGATAGAATAAGAAATGAGGATATAAGAGAAGAATTAAAAGTACAGCATTTATTGGATAAAGTCACGAATTACAGACAGAAATGGATTGATCACATGGATGGAATGAGTAAGGAGAGATATCCATTGTTAGCAAGAAATTATCGAGCAAGAGGAAGACGTGATGTTGGAAGACCTAGAAGACGTTGGGCTGATGTATTATGAAGTCGGAACGGGCAATTGCCTAATCCCTGGAGTGATGATGATGATGATTTGTGAGTAAACAGCTTAATTTTATTCGTTAAATAATCCTAATCCAAATCATCTACATAAATTTGGAATCATTCGTGGCATTATTTATGATAATTATGAAGGCCAGTAATACACACAAAACTTAAAATCCAAAATCTTGGATAAAATAACTAACATGTAGCCTATATTTTTACCTCCCTAATGTAGTAGATCTATAACATTTCATGCAATTTGAAAGAGTTCTTAGAAGGTTTATATATTAAGAACAAATGCTCTATCATAATGAAATCAAGGGATAAAAGCAGGATACAGACTGCGGAAATGCTGTTTTTACGTAATGTGAAAGGATGCACAAGAGCGGATAGAACAAGGAATGAAACTATACGAGAAGAAGTAAATATATATAAAATTGAAGATAAAATCAGCGAAATAATAAGAAATGGACAGAACACTTAATGAGAATGAACAACGAAAGAATACCAAAAAGAACCTTCCTGTATAATCCCAGAGGAACAAGAGATGTTGGCCGACCACGCAGAAGATGGACTCACTTTTTAACTTCGCCGGAACAGGCTGCATAGCCTAAACCTTGTAGTAGAAGAAGAAGAAGAAGATGTTCTATCATGAGATTCACTGGTAGTGCCATCCTCCTAAGGATCTGAAGTTTCTGAGTTCGTACCCAACCAGGATTTGTGGAATTTTTCGGGTGGGAGAAAATAAAATAATGTTCGTACTTCCTTCAGTCGGGATATTAAAAATTGTGGATTCCATATCACTGAAATGTGCGATTTTTCTACATTTGATATTCATAATCCAGTAATTAAATGGGGATATTGAATGGCATAGAATGACTTTGAATCTTAATTAGAGGTTGGATAAAGTTTCAGTTTATAAATCACCATAATATTTAAGGAACACGTCAGAGATTTTATATACGCGGGTGGCAAATCAAGCTACGCTAAACACATAAATACCGCTGGTCATCGCATGCACACAATTGAACACACTTTGTCAATAGTTCACCGAGGAAGAACATACAGCTAAAATCAATCTACTGGAAGAGCTAGAAATCTTGAAACAAGTCGACAACAACTTGATTTTAAATGAGAACACACCCCAAACATACAATCCCTTATATGAGATACTTAAAACCAATCAGTTCTTACTGGAGACGCATCAGGACCTGCAACGTCTACAGCGTCTTAACTGCTAGTAGCTCATACTCATCCTGCCTGATAATGGAAGTTAACTTCCGAAAGGCCTACAGTTAATATTTTATATACATCGTTTTAACAAACTTGAGGACGACGGTACCTGCCAACAGGCACATTTTAATTTTATCTTATAAATCATCACTTACTTCTTTTGTCTATACATTTGCCATTTTTTGTTATAGAAAGTAAATAAATATATTATATTATACTTTTTGTTATAGAAATATATTAATATATTAATATAATAATATATTAATGGAATTACTATTTATGTTATAAGGGTTTGAAATATCCTCTGTCTCTTTCTTTTTATCATAGTTTAACCTCTCCCTTTATAGGTAGTCTCACGTATCCCATGCCACCCGGGCCTTAAAGAGACACGACCTGTTGAGAAAGGACTTGAAATTGTGACTCACACACTTTTATGACCACACAAGGATGGCCAGGTGATATTTGGGGAACAATTGGGTCTTAAGTCGGACGTCCTCGGAAGAGATGGTCTTAGATCAATTAGTGAAGACGGAACAGGCAACTCTTGCCTAAACCAGGAAGTGAAGAAAGAAGAAGAAGAAGAAGTTTTTTGACATTTGTCTCACAGGCGAGGAAAAACTCCGAAAGAAACCTCACCCAGGAAACTTGTCTCGACAGGGGATCGAATCTCGCCCGCTGCGTATATGGCAACGTCTTTTTCCACAGACAACAGCTGTGAACTTTAAAATATTCGCTAGTTTATATCATCATCATCATTCTAAGGCACGATAACTTCAAAGGTGAAGTTTGGCCTTCTCAACAATCCTCCTCTATGCCAACTGACTCTTGCCATATTCAAATTAGTCACTTTCATTTTCTTTAGATTGTTCATTGTGTCATCCTCCCATCTGATATTCGGTCTTCCAACTACTCTGTCTCCTATAGGTTTCCATTTATAGAGCTTCTTGACCAGTCTCTGATCATCCATTCTGATCAAATGTCCAAACCAACTAATTCTGAAGGAACTTGTATGGTTTACTATATTCTGATTTTTTATTAATTTGTTTAGTTCGTTTAGTTCGCTATTTATTATATTATAATAAATATAGGGTACATAGTTTTCACTGGTAGAAATAACTTCAATCGACCTTAAGTTTTCGGATCTATTCTGCCGCAGATACAATATTAAATAAATTTAGGATGAACATTTTGATAACTAATTATTTTGGCAATTTTGCATTATAATTATTATTTTATTAATAATGTTGATTTGTTCTTTTGGAACATAAAAACATTTTCAGATGTATTTTGAAATACCGATTCTCAGAGTTCAATACCTAATTATATTTTCTGATGTAACCTAAATAAATTTACCGTATTTTAATGACTACAAGACGCACCTTAATTTTTAAGCAATTTAAAAAAGTAATACTTTTACCATTTCCATTATTAGATTGCAAAGCCAGACTAAAAAAAATCTTAGTTTATAAAACCGTTCTGATCTTTAAAATCCCTGAAAATCATCATCTGAACTTTCGTCTTCTTCTTCTTATTACTATTCCTCTTCCTAGTCATCGTTGTCCTCTTCATATATAAGATGGTCTTCACTGCCATCGCGAGCGATACTTACATCACATTTGTTGGATGATTTAACAATAATGTCTTCTCCAACTCTAGACCACGACTTGGTTTTATCCACTGACACACTTTGATTGTATGCCGTTTTAAAACTCCCTTCGGCGTGAATTCATCTTGGGTTTCATCTTTCATCCATTTGTTCTATTTCATTGGCATTGCAGACTGCATTGACGCATCATAGGCTAGGCAGTGTTCTGAGTTTGTGATGTCGAGGCGGGAGGGAGACAGTATTAGCAAGCTTGTGAATCCCCGCAACTCATGTTCGTCGCATTGGTGCACTGCTGCTGCCAGTTGTTTCCAATGTTGCCAGGTAGAGATAAGTTTCCCGCGGCATCGAATATACCGCCATTTTTAAGACTGACGTGAGTTTTAAATCAAACACTGTACATTTTTATATTAATTTCGAGTATAAGACGCTCTTGAATTTTGGAGGCAACTTTTCGAAGAAAAAGTGCGTCTTATAGTCCGTAAAATACGGTAACTTTTTTCTCAATTCTTTTTTAGGTTTGGCAGGAATACCTGTCACGTGAGGAAATTCTAGGCTATTGAATAGGCTACAACTTCAGTCCAACCTAGACATTTATACTCATAAAAAACAACGAAATTACATTAAAATGAATAACACGTTTTAGTCATTAAAAACATGAAGAAAGGCGATTGTGTTTTTGGGGCATAATTCAGCTATTTATACGCATCCGACTTGTGCATGTATTAGGCAAATCTCCGGAATGTGAAGTAATTTGAAATGTAATTCACATATTTTGCTCTGTTAAATTTATACAGGAACTGTGTGTACTCGATTACTTAACTTGAATGGCTTCTCGTACTGCTTTTTTATACGAAGAGTTGCTTTTATTTATAGGGTCTTTAGCAAAGTACAAGAAACGGAATTTGTTTCAGAGGACAATATATATTATTCCCCTTTGTTCTTTTAAATATATTTTCTCTTTTTATGCTTCTCTTTCAACATTAACATTTTCTTTAATTATAATTATAATTTTATTTTAAAATATTTTTCAAATATAGCCTATGTAAAGATTAATGTTTAAATCGAACAGTAACATTTGTTCAGTATTCAATTAGACTTAGGCCTAATATTGAATGCATATTTACAAATAATGACAATACAATTGACTCTCTTAAAATTAGAACAAATGGAAATCTTAAGGTACGTAGATAAATAAATATACATAAAAAATCACTATAACAATAATTGTTATTATTTAAAGAATATTTCAAGGTTGCGAGAGGAAAACTAGACAGCCTACATATTTAAAAAAAATATTTTTTATATTACCGAAACTCTTCACTAAGTTTTGAAACATTTTACTGTTTATATAGGCCTAATAAACAATTAAATTACTTTCTGGCTAGTTGTGAAATAAAAAAAAATTAATTTTCTCCCAGAGAAGCGTTGTGATGTACAAATGCAGTGTCCAAAAAACATATAATATCTGCCTTTTTTAACTGCAAGGCACAGAAATCGTACCTAGAATCCAGCAATGACAACATACTTTACGAAGCAGATAGACTCCCTGCTCGAGTAAGAACTCTTTCGGGGTCACTGATTGGTCACAGTCCCAATGACATTTAATACATAGCAACCAAAAGGATATGGGTAGGGGTGAACATAAAATTACATCAGTGATCGAGATTAGTCTCAAATCCATAGATTTCGGGGTAGGTAAGCTGATTGACGAATGTGTAAGTATCACATAAGCCAAAGAACTTCTAGAGATGAGAGATCAGAGAAATAATATATCTAAAATTAACGAGATTAACCCATAGTTTTCGAGGTCACAAAGCTCATTGGTGACAATACAGATGTCATAAGTTCAGCATCTCTACGGGTTGAGAAGGGGTGAAAAAATTCTATTTTAATATCGTGATTAATGTCTAATCTATAGTTTGATCTGTAGCTATGCTCATTGGTGACGGCCCAAAAACATTTAAGAACAGAATGGATCTCTGGCATCATTAACGCGATAACAGGGTGAATTGTGGAAATAATTATAATTGGTGACAAATCCATAGATTTATGAGATCATTAGTGACAGTCCTGATACTGTTTAATCCCATATTCGGTCCCCGTATGCATGGGGCAAGAAGGATAAAAAATAATATTTCCAAATTAGGGATACTATGCCTACAGTATTGGGATAAATAAATACCCCCACAATGGCGGCCAATCAGCTTGTCATCCATATTATATTCGCCCTTCTTTAATATGAATGTCTGAGTGTATTGAATGTGTTGTCTTGCATTGAGATCATCAGTTCATCCATGGAGGCCCTCCATGTCCTTCTAACTAACTCTAACTAACTAACTGCTGGCACTATCGAACTCATGGTTGCGCGAACACAAGCTCTCCTTACATCCCTAGCCTGAACTAATGTTTTCCAACCATTCCCTGTTCACTTCTACTTCCTTCAAATCATACTTCATGTTATCCTCCCACCTCTTTCTTGGTCTACCAACTGGGCGTTTTTCCACTGGTTTTCCAACAAGAATCAATGCACGTCTTTCATTCCCCATTCGTACTACATATCCTGCCCATCGAAGTCTACGGTACGAGACCTAACTGTTCTCATTACATCTGGCTTCCTATAAAGACCATGTAGTTCACTGTTATGCAGTCTTCTCCATTCGCCTGTCTGTTCATCTCTCTTTGGTCCAAAAATGTTCCTAAGAACATTATTCTCAAATACTCGTAATCTTCTTTCCACACTTAAAGTCCATGTTTCGCACCCATATAATATGACTGGAATAATGATAGTTTTATATATTTTCAGTTTAACGTTTCTTGAAAGGAGTTGGGACGTCAAGAGTCTCTGTAATGCATAATAGCATGCACATCGAGAATTGAGCTTATGTTTAATTTCTTTGTGCATCTCATTCCTATTTGTGATTATTGTTCCTAGGTATTTGAATTCAGCCACTTCCTCAAAATTTCCCTCATTTGTCATTAACTTTCCATTTCCATTATATAATGTATTTCTACGTGTGACCATATATTTAGTTTTATTGATATTTACTTCCAGCCGCAATTTATTAATGTTACTCAATAGTGTGTGCGTCTTGGCCTTTAGTATCTCCTCGCCATAGCCCAATAGTACTACATCATCAGCATAAACCAGTAGCTTATTAATACTATTGTTTTGTAGGCCTTCTTCATCCTCTAAAGCCTCCATGTCATTCTGTGGTCAAAACATATGTGTTATCAACAGTTTAAAATCCTCTTCCGACAGGTCGTATTCCACTATGCTACGGGTGACGTGGGTAACGCCATACTGAAGGTCAATCAACCAGCATCTGGAATTACACATAGCAAACTTTAGAAATGAATCCCAGTAGTAGACCTATTGCGTCACGTGGTAATTTTAGAAATATCTTTAAAATGGAAAATTATTATTATTATCATTATTATTATTATTATTATTATTATTATTATTATTATTATTATTATTATTATTATTATTATTATAATCTATTTATTAAATCTCCAATAATGCGAACCATATTTCGCCACCCGGTATGTTAGGGTTTTAGTTAAAATACAAATAATTATTTACATTAATTTAAATTATGCTTAATTTCTAGCGTTACATATCAATAATAATAATGTGATATAATATGGACATTTAGAGATTTAGAATATATGACTAGAAAATTAATAGAAGAATATGAAAAATGGGGATTAATTTTGAACATGAAAAAAAATATATTTATCAATTGGTGAACCAGAACAAAATTTAATTTTGGAGACTGGAGAAACAATAAAATCTTGTAGTGAGATCACATATTTAGGAATTTAAATAAATTAAAATGGGAGTTATGAAGAGAAAATAAGAAATAGAAATAATAAAGGAAAATTTGCAATTGCTTGCCTCAGTGGAATATTGTGGGATAAAAATATAGGCCTAAGTAATAAAAATAAAATTAATATATATCATACAATTTTATTGTTAAAAACATCATTACTTATGGAGCAGAACTTTGGTCATTAACAACAAAAACAAATAAGTATATTTTGGCAACGGAAATTGATTTATACGAAGGGCAACAAGAATTTCAAGAAGAGAAAAAAATATGAACTCGGTTATAAGGGGGAAAATGAAGATTGAAGACACTATTTTAGATTATATTAAAACTCAGCAATTAAGATCGTATGGACATGCCCAGCGAATGAAGAGGATCGCCTAGCAAAATGTGTTTTGGAATGGAAACCTGTGGGAAGAAGAGGCAGAGGAAGATCTAAAACCTCCTGGAGTCAGGGGATATATTTATACATGAAGGAGAAACATCTACAACCAGGAGATTGGATGGACCGACAAAATTGGTTATTGGAAATCGGACGATGACAAAGACATTAATCAACCAATGATCTATCTAATATGGACAAATAAATAAATTAATTAACAAACCAAAAACTAACTCTAAGTCTCTTAATATGATAGATAGTGTCACACAGCTTCCTATAGCAGCAGCTGAAATCTATTTTGGCAATAACCTACTTTTTAATATATTCATGTCTTTTGGAATCAAATGCAGGACACTCAAATAACAGATGTGAGATAGTCTGGCTGGAGTTCTTGCAAATACAGGCATCTGCACCTATTTTAAATCGTTCGAAATAATGTCCAAATTTACTGTGTCCTGTCATAAATATTGTGTTAATACAAAATTTGATTCTACGTATTGCACTTTATTCAGTCAAACACAAATGGAATAAATAATGTTTTTGACAAAGCACCATTAATACTGTTTAACCACTCATTCCAATTTTGTACAAGATCTTATCTCAATACTTCTTTAATGTATGATACAGGACAGGAGTATTATTATTATTATTATTATTATTATTATTATTATTATTATTATTATTATTATTATTATTATTATGAAGGTAGTTATCTAATGAAGTTTTAATTTAAAGCTCGTATTTGTCTATAATCACGTAAACGAGCAGTTTAAAGAAGCAAGAACTTTCTCCTCTGTTTAAATTTTCCTTATGTAAAAACAGTGCTAGCCGGGCGAAAAATGTGTATTTTTGGAGACTTACTGCCATATAACGAAAATGAATAATCTTATACTCGGAACCACTTTTATCTTCGAATATTTTATATATTTAGGTTTTATTTATTTTCGAATAGTGCTCAGAAGTTTAACCTTAAAATTTTTATTTGAACTCTTGTTCAAGAGTTTCTATTTACATAAAGTTTTATGTAAAAATTAATAGAACGCATTGATTAAAAGTGATATACACATTTAACATCAATATTAAAGCTTCGCTTTATATATATATAATCATATCATACTCGTACAAGAATAGGCATATAGAACTCAATGGAGTGGGTCTATTTGTTTTCAATTTTTTTAGTGTTAGGTTTGTAATCCACAATTAAGTCTACATAAGAATAATGTAAAACTAACAATTAACCTTTAAATTGGCAAAACATTAATTTCTGGTGCCAGTTATTTAGATGTGTCGAACCGCAGTGAATTAAAATACTCTAAGTAATTACTGAATGTTCTAAATTTGACATAAATTTAAGCAATATATAGGGTAATTCACAATAAGTATTACAGACTTCTCGGGGTTGTAGAGGGGACTTAGTAGATAAAGTTTTGATAAGGAACCCATGTCCGGAAACGTACAATTTTGATGTAAAATAAGTTTGAAGATCGAAACACAATGGGCTGATATCGTGTCTCTTATGTTTCAGAATAAGTATAATAGACTTCTATGTTTTGTACTACACATATCGTGTTGGAGGTAGATCTTGCACGAATTCTGGCGGCAGCAGAAATTATTGACCACATACCAGGTCTTGTGGGGCGTGTGTATGAAAACATGCTTCGCAGGTACACTTCGTGCAACGAACAAGAGGGTCGCCACGTGGAACCACACTTGTAATACAACCCCTAAAAGTCTGCAATACTTATTCTGAAACACAAGGCACGCGATATCAGCCCATTGTGTTTCGTTCTTCAAACTTATTTTACAAAAAAAAATGGTACGTTTCCGGACATGGATTCCTTATCAAAACTTTATCTAGTAAGTCCCCTCTGCAATCCCTAGAAGTCTGTAATACTTATTGTGAATCACCTCTTTACTAGTTAGTTTTTCTATAGTTTCATAAAAAATATAAATTAATTAAACTAATGTAGGATAATTTCCCAAATTAAGGGTTAAATATATTAGATAGTTGAAAACCGTGTGCTAATTATTGCATGTCATATTAAATAAATTATATGAATTGTATTTGTGAAACAGTCTATCTAGAGGCTCCTAGATTCTCGCTATAACCCTCTCCAGACTGTAAGTTGAAGATGTCAACTTGTTGGAGGCAAACCCTCTGCATATTCCAATCTCTCTCTGAATTACATTACAAGGAAAACGAACGCCAAGGAATTAATTCTTAGAAGGCAATTCAAATAAACGCAAAGAATACACCCTCTGCTCCGTTTTCTTTTCTCGACTTGGTGTGATCCGAAGAGGGTGGGTCTGGAAAGCGATAGATTTTACTCTAGACTACAGGGGCAAGGCTGTAGATTTGCCCAACGAGGGGATAAATGTTTCCGATTGTATGTGAGTTACTTTTCTAGTACATACAATTTTGGCAAAGTTTTGGTTATGTTCTTTATGGCCCCATGGCTGTTATTGAATTTATTTGGATTTCGAAGAATTGAGAATCTTCATATTGTAGAAGAACGATACAAAATTGACATTTATATAGTAGTTTCTTCCATTACATTTTAGTAATGATCGAATAAAATTGCAGTGAAGAAATCACATTTCACATTATGTGAAAATATAATTCTAGATCCAGACTATTCCACAGTAAGCTATCGAAATTATTTAAATGCAATATACTAGAAACTTGAAGAAGTGGCTGAATTCAAATACCTACGAACAATAATCACAAAAAGGAATGAGATGCACAAATAAATTAAACATAGATTAAATTCTGGAAATGCGCGCTATTAAGAATTATAGAGACTCGACGTCCCAACTCCTTAAAAAAACGTTAAACTGAAAATATATAAAACTATTGTTCTACCAGTTAGGCCTATATTATATGATTGCGAAACGTGGACTCTTACTTTAAGTAAGGAAAGGAGATTACGATTATTTCAGAATAAGTTCTTAAGAAAATTTTTGGACCAAAGAGAAATGAACAGACAGGTGAATGGAGAAGACTACATAACAGTGAACAGTCTTTATAAAAAACCAGATATTAAAAGAACAGTTAAGTCTCGTAGACTGCGATGGACAAAACATGTGGCACGAATGGGGAATGAAAGACGTGCATGGAAGCTTCTTGTTGGAAAACCGGAGAGAAAACGCTCAGTTTGTAGACCAAGAATGAGGCGGGAGAAAAACATTAACTATGATTTGAGGGAAGTAGATTATACAGGGAATGATTAGAAAGCATTAACTCAGGATAGGGATGTATGGAGAGCTTATGTCCGCGCGGTCATGAACCTACGGGCCGATAGTGCCAGTGAGTAAGTAGGAATAGTAGAAACTATTTATAGAGAATTTAAACAAAATAGGAATTAAAGTAAACAAACATAAATTAGTTGAACTTGCCTTTTACATTATATTTAAAATATATTCTTTCTATTTAATTTCCTCTTTTTATATAGAAAATAGGATAAACATAATCGCATATTTTCAGTGTGAGAGTTCACAATTAATATTGTTTTCCTTAGATTGTGGAAAATTGTATTCCTATTAGGACTATTTTTTTACATTTTATTGACGTGTGTTTCTTCCATCGCTGTGATTCTGGGTAGTGTATCGCTGCATCATTCGCAGCGGGCCCGAGTCCGATCCCTGGTCGGGGAAAGTTTCCTAGGTGATGGTTTTTTCGGGTTTTTCCTCATCCGTAAGACAAATATCAGGGGACATTAAGACTCAAACGGTCCCCGAACATCATCATGTCATCATAATCATCATCATATTCGCCATGTTGGTATGGATGTGTGTGTGTGAATGGTGTGTTTCGTCTTAATGTTGAGCTGTTCGGAGGAGGCCTGACATTGAGCTGATCACATGTTCGGGGAGGCCCACCATGTCCTGTGTGGTCAAAAAAGTGTGTTCGTGATCCTTAGTTTAAAATCTCTCTCCCGACTGGTCGTGTCACTGTAAGGCCTACGTTGCGTGTGGCACTTAAAAGTACCTATTCACACATACTCCATTCTTAATGCTTGTTTTTTTTCAGTTATTTAAGAAATTTTAAATTTTAAACTAAAGCTAACATTGTGATTGAAATAAAAAAAATCTTAAAAACATATATTATCTGATATTATTCTAAAAAATTAACTGAAAATATGAAAAACTCTTATTCTTCCAGTTATTTGAATGCGAAATATGGGCTCTTCCTTCAAGGGAGGAGAAAAGATTACGAGTATTTGAGAATCAAGTTCTTAGGAAAATATTTGGACCAAAAATAGACGAAGAGACAGGTGAATGGCGATGACTACTTAACAATGAGCTACGTGAACTTTATAGGAAACCAGATATAATAAGAACAGTTAAGTCTTGAAGACTGCGATGGGCAGGGCAGGTGGCACAAATTGGGAATGAAAGAAGGGCATGAAAACGTGTATGTAAGAAAACCAGAGTTGGTAGGCCAATAATGAGGCGCGAGAATAACATTAACCATGGTTTGAGGGAAATGGATTATGCAGGAGATGATTGGAAAACATTAGCTCGGGTTGGGGATGTATGGAGCGCTTATGACCGCGCCGTCATGAACCTATGGGCTCCATAATGTCAGTGAGTGACTAAGTTAGTTATCTGATGTTATTGAATCAGTTATAGTTCTTGAAAATTAGAGGGAGACTCTCATGAGTAATTTTTCGTTTCATTTATCCATCTGTACCACTGAGGTCTCGAGGTAGCGTGCTGCCTTGTCACGCAGCGGGCCCGGGTTCGATTCCCAGTCGGGACAGGCTCCTGGGTGAGGTTCTTCGGCTTTTTTTTCTCACGTGTAAGACAAATGTCAGGAAGCTTAAGGCCCAACGGTCCTCGAAAAACATCCGGCCATCATCATCCTTATCATTATCAACACCATCCTTCACCGGTGTGGAAAGCAATGGGAAGCTACCACACCTATAATTCCCTAGTAAAACTGCAAAACATAGCATGAAAATGCTACGATTGCAGTGCAATACCTGCCCTCGGGCAGAATTTCTATGGATGGATAGATATTTATTTCTGAGTCTATATGAGATTTTGAAATTGTAGTCTACTTCCGAGAAATATTTCCTTTGTCCTATGTCACCGGGATGTCTTTTATGACATTTTTGGCTTTCTTCCTTGGCAATGACGTAAATTTGATATATTACAATGAAGTGCCAGGAAAGTCCTTAACCTAAACTTAATTCAAAGTTCAGTCCATGGGTAACTACAGGAATAATTCCTTTTTAAGGAAAAATCCCTATGGTCTGATCGGGAATCGAACCCGAGACCTCATGAACTGTAATCAGAAACGCTGACCACTTAGACAAATGGGACTGGTCTTAAATTTCAAATGATGCTATGGAACTAAAGAAAGATACGTTCATATGTTAATGGAATTTGTTGATCGTTCTATTAGTAAGAATAACAACTCTTAATAAATAATACGAAGTGTATCTTTCAACTAAATAACATTATGCAGAATTATAATTTCAAAATATCAATAAGTAAAACGAAAATCTTGGCTTTTATAGGGTCAGGTACCGTAAGAGCTAAAATAATTCTGGAAGGGAAACCCGTTGAACAAGTGAAACATTTTAAATAACTGGGTTATGAAATCTCCTATTTAAAAATGAAGGTTTTTAACAAACTTTATAAATCTAATTTATATGTGGGTCAATTAAAAGAATATTTAAAAATACAAGAAAGGAAACAAATCTAAAATTTTCTAAAGCAGTGGCAGTTCACTTACTGTTGTATGGTAGTGAATTTTGGGTTTTAACTAAAAGAGAAGAGAAGATAACATTGGTCAACATGATTTTTGTCTCATGAGTACCAATAGTTGTAATGCAGTTTTTTTTATCATGTTTTCAAATATGTATTCGGAATTTCTCCATCATCCACAGTTTTTTTTATTTCAATTTCAATTAATGGATTTAAATATTTTTTTTAATAAACGTTTTTTCGTCCATTTGTCCATTGTAAAATAAAACCAAATGAGCTAACTCAGGAGATTTCAGATATGGAAAAGAGATATCAAGGCAAATGGAATCCTAATATGCTGGCCGATTATTGTTGGACCATCAAGAGTGATGCTCCACAGGCGAAATATAGCAGAAAATCATTTCTTACTTTCTAGGTGAGTCCGAATATTCGAATATTGTGTAGTTACGAATGTAGAAAATATTAAAGTGTTTGAAATTATAAATGCCTGTCTCTCAGAAACTTGCGTGATGGAGAAAACCGGTATCATATTTGATTTCAAGAGAAAAAATACTATCAGAATCACATATTTTTCTTTCTGAGACAAAAAAAAGTTTCTCTTTTGCTGCTCAGTGTAATAGAAGCAGCTGAAATAAGATTTCTAAGAAGTGTACCTGGCTGTAAACTTCTAGATAAAAGAAGAAGTGAAGATTTTAGAAATGAGCTAAATATTTTTAAACTTTTAGATAAATAAAGAGAATCTAGAAAAACTGGAAAGGACATGTTCAAAAAAATGAAACATGAATTCATACCAAAAATTATACTTAATTACAAACCAAAAGGAGACAGGAATGTTGGTAGACCGAAAAAGAGATGGATTCAACTTTTTAAATGAGAATCTATGAGACCGAAACAAGCCACATGGGCTTAATTTGTGATGACACTTAATCTATCAAGACATTTCTTTTTTCAATGCTGCAGGTTGTCATTAAAACATTTCTGATGTTCTCTCCTGGCATTGGCTTAATTGCAACCCACTTCTGAATTTGGGACGCCTAAAAGGCGGAGTTACATTACCCCGATGATATGATGGATGATAAATGATAATGAAGTGCCAGGAGAGTTCTTAACCTAAAGTTAACCTAAATTCCAGACCATGGGTAACCATATGAATAATACCATTTAAGGAAAAATTCCTATGGTTTGACTGGGAATCAAACCCGGTACCTCATGAACAGTAGTCACAAAACACTGACCACTAGCCCACGAGGCTGGTCGATCTACCAAGACACAAGACACGTAAAACGGTGCATAACGTCAAGTCGTTCTGTTTACTGTATGAAACTAACTTAAGTTTACAGAAATGTTGTTTATCATGAATATTTCATATAAGTCCGCAAACGATGAAAGAAAGAAACTCCTATAATTGAAAACATTTACGATTCTGTGTAATTGCCATATAATGGCCGTTTAACTTACTGTGTGCAACATATATTTATAGAGATCTGAAGTTAGTAATTTAGGGACACTTGTATTTTAAGCTGCAATTATTAACCTTTCTCCAGACTAGTTGGGATAATTTTTATTAGAAACATATGTTACATAAAAACTTTATTGATGCAAGATGTAAAACTTGTAAAACAAGCAGACAGGTGACTGCAAAAATAGTACAAAAAGACATTAAGAAGAACGTGTTGAACTGGTGAGAATATGTCGACAGAAAATGTTAAATTCAAAACTTGTTTTATACAATTGTAATTTCACATGAATTACTCCGTATTATAAAAAAACTTCCATATTGTCAATAGTACTCTAACCACTTCTAATATTATTTTTCTATTTAGAAAATGTTACTACGTATTATCAGGAAACTATATTCGTTAAATTGTTAAATATGAATTGGCGAAACTCTATTTCTTATACCAGGTTATTTAAATGTGTATGACTCCAATGAAAACAAATCATGCATAACAGTTAATTTATTATTGAAAATTGCTGTATAGTTTGGCGCAAATTTAAATAATTTCTACTCATTTTTTGTTTCATCACAGATATTAAATAAATTAAAACAATGCAGGACACATTGCCAGTTTTAGGGTTAACAGAGACGTTTTTGTGATCGAATTTTTGGATTTTTTACCATTCATTAGATTTTTTTTTTGTTTCTGCACTTAAACAAATCATTGCACATTTTTTTATATTATCTCCTTTCGCTTAATATAATATAATAGTCATAGTTGTTCCTCTACATTGAACATCTCCCTATTCCTCATCCTTCCTTTTTTTTAGTCATCCGATTCTGGTATTCCCTCCCCTCGTATATCAAGGACTGCGCGACTCAAAAACCGTTAAATTATTCCTTTATATTTTAAATTTTCTTTACCCACCAATTACGTAATCGAGTTATAGATTATTATTTTTTGTTTTATTTCAGGATTATTTCTGTTTATATGCACAGGTATCCTCAACCAAAATATACAATTTTTTTTCTTCCACACTTTACATTTTTGTGTGTCTGCTTCTGTCATATTTCTCTTCTTCATGTTGTCTTGAATTCCATTTATCCACGTTGGCTTTGGTCTAGCACGTTTCCCCTTTCCAAGAGGTATTGATTTCAATACTTCTGTGTTTGTTTCTGTGTTGTGTCCCTCCTTCTCATTATATGTCCATACTATCTTAGTTGGATTTCTTCAATCTCTTGTACTATATCCTTTTCTACATTCATAATTTCTCTTATTAATTATTTTTATTATTATTGTTATTATTATTTTTTCCATTCTTTCCCTTGTCAATCCTATACTGTGTAAGCCTACACCTATTATGCACCATTAATAAACATGTAGATAATTCATAATTGTTATTTTATGTATAATTTAACCCTGGTGAAGTAGAAGAGATGACCTTACGTTCTTAACCCCATCAGGCAAAATAAACAAATAAAAGTAAGTAGTATCATTAGTGGTGGTAGGCCTAATAGTAGTAACAGTTATTACATGGCTCCATTTAGTAGCAAAGGGAATTTGTAGGATCCTTTCAACGATCACGTTTTCTAGTGACAGCTTTCACATCATTCCAAGATCTCTCTTTTTCTCATCATCAAGATCATTTCGTCTCCAAATATAACGTGGTCGTACTACATATCTGCTCCCTTCAGAACCTCAGTCAAGGGTATGATTATCAACGAAACCGGGACTTTTTCTAAGTGTGTAGCCATTTCTTCGCCAATTTTTCCTTCTGATTTTCATCTCCAATAGCTCTTCTCCAGCTTTAGGCTATGTATCATATTAATGTTATCAAATGTACCGTCAACTGCAGATAGAAAACTGGTTGAGGTATATTTTGGATCTCGGGAATGATCCAGTTAGAGCTTATGTTGTTCCGGAGTGGCTGAAGAATTAGCTAATATGTACTCTTATGTGAATAAAAAAATCATATGAATGAGTTTGGTTCCGAGATTTGTTAGTACTGGAGGGAGGTTCACGATCGTTTCATATCTATAATCGAGAAAAAAAGAGGATCAGGGTTAACGATACTTTCCATGTTAATAGTAGATTCGTTTATCATGTAGGCCTATGAGGAGCTAATTGTATAGCTAATGTTAATGGACGAATTAAATTAAATTTGTTTAATATATGCATATTATTAGCACAGCAGGGGCGCATTACTAATCATAAACTGTATTTATTTCACCTTTCTTTAATTACAATTTTTGAAGAAAAAAATCATTTCTTTATGATTATTATTGTTGTAACAACTTTAAATCTTTCCATAATAAGTCAATTTGAATATTACAATTTTATACTTTTAATAATCATGCTTGAACACCGTTGAAGTTAAAATTATTTCAATTTTTACATTTGTACCTTATAAAACAGTCGTCCTCAACTATAACTTCTGTTATAAATGTTAGAAACCGGCCATAAATTTAACAACAAAATAGATAAAACAATCAATAATCCACAAAGAGAACAATATACAAAAAATCAATATCACGAAAGAAATTGAAATTATCAAGGAAACAGAAAATAAAAATATGCTAAATGAGAACACACCCAACAAACAAAGCTCTCTCTATGAAATATAAAATAATTTCAAAACCATAAGAATTCCTGAGGATGAAACATATCTTTGAAAGACTTTGAATTTTAATAGTGTTACGAAGTTTATAATATAAGTTATTATAGTTGAGGACGACTGTTTTATAAGGTACAAATTTTAAAATTCAAATATTAAAATTTTGTTGATCATTACGAATTCCGTTTTAATATTTATGAAATTACTCTTATATCCACTTTCATATTAATAATTTACTGAAGATACATATATGGATGAATGCAGAAAGAATATAATGGATGAGATTGAACACTCAAGGCTAAAATGGTATGGACACGTAAGAAGAACGCAGGATGGAAGACTACCAAAGGTCGTCTATGCATGGAAAATGGAAAGAAGGACCAGAAAAGGAAGACCAAGAACAACCTGGAAGAACAACATTCAAAATTTAATGAGGAAATTTGTGTAACAGATGAAGACACAGAGGGCAGAGAACGATGGAGAACTTTAATTAAGGGAAATTTGTGAATGTTTGTTGCAAACTGATAGTCTAAAAGTCCGTAGTAATATATATATATATATATATATATATATATATATATATATACTAATTCATGTTAATTACTAAGATTGATTGGAGAAAACCATTAATAACGAGGAAAATTCTCAGAATGAATGACTGAAGTTATATTTCAATAGCCACTTTTGTACTATTGACATCTGATGAGCGTAGTTGGGTTAAATTAATGTTAACTAGGTCAATTGAATTAGGTAACTTCATCATCATCATTTTGATTTCAGGAACTTAGGCAATTATGTTGATCTGTTTCGGCCTCAATGTGAATTCCATCCATCATTTTTTAATGATCTTTTTATCTAAGATGATATGTAATTAACTGTTTTGGAAGCCTGAAAAATTCCATCGGAAGAACATGTTTCCATCTAGTTTTATATTATACAATTTTTCTTTTCTAAAGGTTCTATGTGAGGTTGTTAATTTCTTAATTTATTTACAAACACACACATGCACATACATACACACACGAACGCACGCACGCACGCACACACACACACACACACAATGTATGCCCAGCGGTCCTTTGCTTCAGTGATAACTTGCTGCCATATAAAAATGTTTTATATACTTTTTCTTGGGTTTTTTTTGGACTAAATGAGGCTTCAAAATATAATAATTAATTAGTCTTAGAATTTTATATTTAGATGTTACTTTTTCATCAGAAACATTACAACCTCCTATAACTTATGAAGTTAATCACCTGCTCAAAAATGATCGAAATACTATAATTTCACTTGTGACAGGGCTCCACCTCGAAACACCATTTATAAGTGGGTAACTTACAAATTATGCTTGAAATTATTTCTTTTCATCTGTTCTTTTCAATATAAGTTATTTCATCATTTTAATTACATTTTTTGTGAGACTAATAAGCTAAGATTTGCCTTTTAATACATTATATAGGCCTATTCATTTATATGTTACTTAGTGGACTTCTTGGGATAAGTAATTAGAACAGGATGAGCTAGTATCTTCTGAAGCTGACTTCATACGCTGAATACAATATTCTCAAAATCTAATCTATATGACACCTCCGCCCTTCCTATATGTATTAATGACTTCAAATTAGTTTATAACTAGAAGTAAATGTTTTTGCATAAGCCATTTCCTTACACCTGATGCAAAAAAACTCATCTCAGCAGCAGGTTAGCAACAATTAAGTTTGTTGTCTAGTTGACACTCCAGGTGCATTGTCATAACTGGATTTTACCATATATGCACATCTTATAATTTTATAAACATAACATACAACTACTCTTTGTTAACAAAACTAGGTCACTATTGCATCTGTCAATGTTACGCGGGCTTCCTGGTCCAGCAGGTGTGTATAAATATCTTTAAATATATAAGATAAGGAATGGCCACTCCCTACATGTTTATAACGCTGCTACCTGTGTTCAATTTTTTTTTACTAAATGTTTACACGATTATATTTATTTATACGATGTTTGTGCAACTTTTAACTTATTAGTCGTCTCATAACGTCATAAATTATGTCGATTTTGGCAAATGATAAATATTCAGGAATTGAAAGGAATCGAACAACTACACACTCAGCATGTAGCCCTCATCTTGTACCTTCAGATAATTATCTGTACTTTTTTAATAATCATGTTGAACACCGTTGAAGTTAAAATTATTTAAATTATAAAAATGTTTGTACCTTATACAACACAGTCGTCCTCATCTGTAATATTTGTTATAATCTTCGTTATATTATTACAATTTATAGCTTTTTCGAAGACATGCTTCATCTTCAGGAACTTTCTTGATACTGAAGTTATTTATATATTTTATGCAGAGGGCTTTGTTGTAAGGTGTATTTTCATTTAATAAATTATAAAAATATATTAAATGAAAATACACCTAACAGCCATAGCCCTCTGTATAAAATATATACATAATTTCAGTATCAAGAACGTTCTTGAAGATGAAGCATGTATTCGAAAAGCTTTGAATTTTATTAATGTAACGAAGACTATAATATATATTATTATAGTTGAGAACGACTGTGTTATATAAGGTACAACATTTTTTATAATTGAAATAATTATCTGTTTTGATCCATGGCTCATTTCACCCATTTCTTGCAAGACATATAGAAAACATTGAAGCAGTGGAAGTGTGTAATTCTTCACATCAACAATCCGAGTCTGTTTACGTCGCGGGATAATAAACCTCCCTGGAAGATGACTCAAGACCATAGAAACTGGTGGTCTCTGCTTTGAATGACTAGTTAAATTTCTTGTCAGAAAAAAAAAATATTGTTTAAAAATACATTAAGGGGACCGGATACCTCCTATCTTCACAATGTTAAATTGTAAATATTTTGGTACACTCAACTCATAAACTATTAAAGATAGAAACTTAATTTTTTTTACCTCATGCTACCTTAGTAGTGACTTTATATTAAAGTATGAATTATGAGAATTGGTTAAAAATCTGGCAGAAAAAAAATAACTATGAAAAATTATTCTAAATTTTGGACTTTTAGGGAAAATATCAGGGTGGAAATATCAAGAGAGTAATTTTCATTGAAAATATTAGACAGAACAAGCATTAAACAACAAAATGTAAACAATTTAGATCTCTATCTTCAATGGTTTAGGAGCTGAGTGTACCAAAATATTAACAATTTAACATTGTGGTGATAGGAGGTATCCGGTCCCCTTAAGTATGAGACAGTAATGTAATTATGTATTTTTATATTATAATAAATCCAATCGTGCAAGTATATTAAAGTTTAATTAGACAACATTTAGCATTTATACTATACCCAGATACAATTAACTCACTGGCACTATTGAACTCAGAGGTTCAAGGTGACACGACATAAGCTCTCCATACATCCGGTTCCTGAACTGGTCTTTTTTCAACATTATTTTGAAGACAAGTTAGGGTTACATATTACTATACACTTTCGGAACTATATAATCTGTCAATTGATATATATATATATATATATATATATATATATGTCCAACGCTGTGGTCTCTAGGTAGTGTACTGCCTTGTCATGCACGCGGGCCCGGGTTCGATTCTCAATCGGGACAGACTCCTGGGTGAGGTTTCTTTCGAGGTTTTTCCTCACCTGTGAGAGAAATGTCAGGAAGCTTAGGGCCCAACGGTCCCCGAAAATCATCTGGCCATCTTCATCATCATCATTTTCATCATCATCCTTCACCGGTGTAGAAAGCAACGGAAATCAACCATATCTGTAATTCCTTAGTAAAGCTGCAAAGCATAGCATGAAAATGCTATGATTGTTGTGAAAGACCTGCCCTCGGGCAGAATTACTATAGAATATATATATATATATATATATATATATATATATGGAAAGCAACGGGAAGCTACCACACCTATAATTCCCTAGTAAAGCTGCAAGCATAGCATGAAAATGCTATGATTGCAGTGAAGGACCTGCCTTCAGGCAGATTTACTATGGATGGATATATATATATATATATATATATATATATATATATATATATATATAGCATTTAAAGCTATGCTTGCAGCTTTACTATATTATATCTTAAAATATAAAAATTACGTGTCACGTTTGTCCGTGATGGAATCCTAAACTACTGAACCGATTTTAATTAAATTTTGCACACTGAGTGCAGTTTGATCCAACTTGAGACTTAGGGAAGTTTATAACTAAATTTATTGTCGCATTATTTTTATTGCAAATTATTTGTTTATTATTTAACAAAGAGTTATACTTATCTGTGAGTTCCATACGATTCTAACAGATGGCCGTGTAAAGTAATTGGTTTATTATTTAACCTGGTGGCTGTGCTTTTTGTTGCAACCGCGAATTTCAATTGAATTACAAATATTGATTATTTCATAATTTAAATGTGTTTGTGTTTATTTTATTTTCAATATATTAATAATAATATTAATTTCATGTGTAAATATTAGTTTTAAGTAATCTGGCTGAAAGAAAGCAACTTAATTTAAATTTAACTGGACCGAGTAGGGACATTGAACAATATGGCGAATCAGTTATAGAGACCATGAATGATAAGATATCAAGTGAATTTTCGCAAATTGGTATAGGCCTACGTGACATAAATCTTACATTTAGAAGAATGCCAATTTAAAAACATATGAAGGCCCTAAGAAACGGAATAACAGAACTGTAAGTCTGTTAGTTACAATAATATGCCTAATATTACAGAAACAATCTCCATGCCTCAATTAAATGAAAAACAAGATGACTATAATATATCACAAGATGATATTACTATACAGAGACTTCTTGATGATGATGAAAATCCAAACTGCCAACAAGTTCGTAGAAAAAAAACGAAAGTATAAGAAATCAGCAAGCCTCCTTAAAATATTCCATCAATAAATGTATATAATCCTTATGATACACTTATGTATGATACTGAGAATGCAGACAACATAAATTCATCTCAATCAACAAACCCACTTCCACATAAACCATCACCCATATTTATACCGGGTGTAGTTAACGTACCAGAACTAAAAAAATGTGTAAAACAAAAACTTTCTGATTTAGATTTCTCACTTAGTTTACTACAGCATAATTTAACGTATACCTTAGCCACAGCAACGCGTGGCCGGGACTTATATATATATATATATATATATATATATACAAACCAAAGTCGGATTAGTTACACTATTTATAACTCAAGAACGGCTGGACCGATTTTTATGATCTTTGATTTGTTGGATTTGTTTCCGCCCCGAATAGCAGATAACTATTAAAACATCGGAAAAATTAATGTAAAAATATTTAAAGGCGATACGACGTTCGCCGGGCCAGCTACTATATATATATATATATATAATTTCACTGTAAATAATTTAAAAATCTATCAATCATAAGCCTACAAGATACATTTTATTTTATTCAATGTCACCAGTTTGTCATTTCGACAATTCTGGTATTCTCTTCTGGTACTGGCGTATTGTAACCCACTACTTATGTTGGGGCGCCTGGAAGGCGGGGTTTATTCGATATAAATGTTATTACATCTAGGAGGTTATAGGCCTACACATGCTTTACAACCTATATTTTTGAAATGACAGAAAATTGCTGAATTTATGGTATGTAATTGGAATTAGTTTTTGTACTTAAATATTTAAACATTTTTTGAGTTTACAGTTAATATTTGTCGTTAAAAAACAACTACCAGCATTTTTGTAAAATATCTGAGGTTTTAGAATTTTTGTAAAAAAGTCCAAGCGTTTGAAAATTACAATACAAAACTTGGCACTGACACTTCATTTATACAAGTTTTCTTCATTTGTGGGCCGGGGTTCAACAATAAAACAATTTTAAACAATACTATCACTACTTTGCCACTGTTCCATATCGCATGAGGGTTCCAACCCCTCTTCCATCAACCTAAAGCATTCTCCCTGTACTCTCAAAGTGACAGCTGTGTGGTTTTTCAAAATATAAGTTTGGTACAGAGTGAGAGAGGGAGTGTGGATCTTTTTTTTGTTCAAATCTGCCTGATCTTTCACAGCTCACAGAGTTTGTATATCGAGGTTACAATGTGGTGCCCTGATGTCATGCTTTTCCTGCTTCTGTTAGGGAGGTGTTGTGTTTACTTTAAGGGTGAAACTTTAGAGGGGTCGATTAATCCTTAATCTACCTCTACAGAGTAGTATTGCTTTGTTTATGATTGTCATACGACTAAGAGGGAACACTGTGAGTTTTAGACACGTTTATAACAAACCCAGTACTCTCATTTGTTTTTTCATGTGCTTTCATCAAGTACAGTTTTTGTCATCTTACTGAAGTGATATTTAATTTACATAAATACTCCTTTTTTTAACAATTCTTCCTCTCTTATCTCTCGTATATCTACTTCTTCTTCTTCTTCTCCTCCTCTTTCTTCTTCTTCGTCTTATAGCTCTACAGCCCTTTATGCTGTTAGGACACTCTTCCATGCATCCCTGTCCATGCCCTCCTTCCCCATCCCCGGACCCTGAGCATTCGGAGGTCCTCCTCTATCCATCCATCCATCTCAGCTTCGGTCTTCCTCTTCTTCTTCCTCCATCTGGTCTCAGTAGTGTAAAGCTTTCTAGCGGTATTCTCCTCTTCTATTCTCATTATGTGATCCACCCATCTCAGTCGGTGAATTTAAATAACATTTTCAATATCTGGGTCTGAGTACTTCTTTCTTCTTCTTCCTTACAAGTATTAGGCCAAGGCCTGTTAATTTCCTATAGAAAATTTTCCCTCCAACGTTTCATAGGACGACCCAGAGATCTTCGTCCTCTTGGTATATAATTATAAACAGCTTTGGGGATCCGATTTGAGCTCATTCTTTCAAGATGGTGTTCCAATTTAGTTGGTACTGCTTAATATATTCCAAAATTGGCGTAGTCTTCTATTCTTTTAAGATATCGGTGTTCCTTTTCCGATCCCATTTGGTGTAACCCGCTGTTCTGTGCGTGAATCTCATTTCACAAGCCGTTATTCTGCTTTCATATTGTCTTTTAGTGTCCATGCTTCACTACCATAGGTCAACACTGGTCTAGCCAAAGTGTTATATAAACGTAATCTAGTGTTTTTTTGCACAAGGAATGGTTTCATAACTTGATTAATAATTTCCAAACTTTTATTATAACTAGTATTTTTTTCAGGGATATCCTTTTCATCCCAGATAGAGAGATAATATCCAAGATATTAAAGGGTCTGAGGACAAGTTATAGATTTCATCGTTATATCTTATCCGCCATACTCCATGATCATTTATGGGTCCCAGGATCTTCCTCAGGATTTTACTTTCAAAGATTCACAGTCTTTCTCCATTCTCTCTGCTTAGTGTCCAGGATTCGCTGTCATAAATACGAGTAGCAACTGGTCTCAGTATTGGTTTTTGTAGATTTTAATTTTGCATCCAGACTTAGGATTGTGATTTGAATTGGTTCTTAAGTGCATGATAGCTTCTGGTGGCCTGGAGAATCCTGATCCTTATTTCCTTATTAATATTATTGTTATCAGTGATTATAGTGCCCAGATATTTAATGCATGCACAATTTAAAATTTATATTCTTCTATTTCTAGTTCTCGTAATATTTATCGGTATTCTGATATATTTCATACAAAAATATATACGTGCAAATAGGTTTGAAATCTAGAACTCAAAATTGTAGACTATCATAAGGTATTAGTGGAATGAATGAATTCTGAAAGCTGTTGAGGTTCTAAATATGAAACCTTTTCGTAATACATTTTCAAAACTTCATCCTACAAACTAGACATAAAAAATTACGAATATATAATTGTATGTAATATGTGTGTGTGTGTTGTGTGTGCTGTCGATATGTTGTTTTTTTCGCAACTAGTCGCAACTTTTTCTCAATTAACAAACGTTGGATGATTCCGTTAACCAGCAAATAAGGAACATTAGGAGTAGGGGTTAACCTAAAGCGAAAATTATAAATTGCTCTATTGACCGTAGTTTCGCTTTTTCTGGCAAAGAAACTCAGTAACTACCATTGAAATAAATCGAGGAAGGCATTCCCTGAAAATCAGCAAAATTGAGACATTATGAAGGTTTACCTAAAATTTAAAAATAGCTTTAGCAGCCATTTTTGTTTTTTTTTTCACAATGAAACTCGGCATACTACATTTTAATAAGAAAAGTGAGATCAAGTTCGTTAATAACTCAAGTCGGACCGTTAAGAGTGGATGTGTGTGTGTGTGGGGGGGGGGAAGTTAAGCTGAAAGCTGAAACTTTAGAGGGAATATTTTCAACGCTTCAGCAGTCACCATTTTTATTTTCTCCCAACGATATATATATATTTGACATGATAAGAAAAATAAATGCCTGGACGGGATTTGAACCGGACATCTGGGTTGGTATCTCAACGTGCTATACTTTACACTACCGGGCAAATCCAATATAAACATTTATCTTTCTTATATATATATATATATATATATATATATAATACCAACACAGAGGTCCGGATTCAAATCCCCTCCAGGCATTTATTTTTCTTATGTATTTTAAGCTTGCATTGATGTCAAACATTTAAGTATAACATATACATACTTATCTGAAAAGAGACATTCCATATATCAACCTAATACGACCGTTATAACAGCGAATCCAAACTTAAAATTGTTCTAACGGCTTCAATTTCTCTTTTTTTTTTGGTATAAAATCTAATTAATAAAAAGGATATCATCATCTGTCACGAATTAGGCCTTTGTAGACCTGTTTCGGCCCCATCTAGCAGTCTTTATCATTTTGGTCTCTTACTTAAGTAAGCAATGCATTTACAACAAATATGCAAAGTTGAGTTTATCCTGATCCTGTGATCTCAGGTCGACGATGTCCTTTGGGCTTATATTATATTGTATCATCATTTTTGGGATTCTTGAATTATCCATTCTTTTTACGTAGTCTAGCCAGTTTAATTTATATCTGTTGAGTTTTCTTCTACTGATTCTTCTTCTAATTGTTCTAAAATTTCTTCATTCTTTTTTCTATCTAAAAGAGTGTATCCTGCTATTCTTCTGAGAAAAATAATGGCTGTTACTTTAATTCTGCTCCTGTCTTAATACCTTTTCTTAATGTCCAAATCTTACTTCGTATAAAAGTGAATTTTTGTATTAATTTAGCTTTTAATGTATTATTTATTATTACTAAGATTTGTGTAAATTTGGTGATTTTCTTATTCATGTTTTTCATTTTGA
>JASPKZ010002548.1:0-80719 GCA_030220185.1 Diploptera punctata
AATAATAGTCATGCTTAAACAGGACAAACATATGTTACTTTATGAATACAAAAAATTACAATAATAGTCATATGTAAATAGGACAACCATAGTATACATATGAATACAAAAAAAATACAATACTAGTATATTGAACAATTAATTATCTGTCAAATTGAATAACAATGAAAATAATGTCTAATAATACAATGAAACTAAATACAATTAAAATTAAATTCATGATACAATGAATAAAAAAAAGGAATGACAGCTCGAATCTACTATACATAAAAAGAAAAGAAAAAAAATACAACGAAAGTAATAAACTACAATGAATTAATATATAGTTTTTATACAAGGCATTAGGTAAATATATTAACAAATCCTAAGTCTATTTTTATTAAATAATGCAAAAACGCATTATTAATTCTTAAAAAGTAATATTAGTGAGTTGTTTCTGTTAGTAATTTTATTTTCAATTTGTTTCTGAAAGATGGTAAAGTTTGGCAGTCTCTGACATAGGGTGGAAGTGAATTCCATAGACACTAATCTTATCGTTTTAACCGTGATAATATGTAAACTGACAGATTAACTCGCTGACTTTGTCGAACTTATAGATTCAAAACCGCGCGAACATGAACTCTGCTTATATCCCTATCCAGAGGTAATGTTTTCCAATCATCTCCTCCATCATATAGGCCTAAGTAAAGTGATCCCACAACAGGCCCGGAGGCCCTTGGGGGGTAGTATAGGAGGTTAAGGCTCCCACTTTTTCTAGACAATCGGCACTTTATGTCAGCCAGGTTGTCAGCCCTGCGTGACGGGCCGCCTTTACCCCCAGAACAAGCGTCTGGTACTCATTTCCGTTAGAGGCTGAGTCGACCCCAGGGCCATAGTGCCGCCAGAGGGTTTGGGTCAGTTTTAAAATTCCTGACCCCAACGGGACTTGAACCCTCGACCCTCCGGCTTGTAGCTCAGTGCCTTAACCACTACGCTACGGCATGCCCCCCTCCATCATGTACCTCCCTCAAATCTTAGTTCATATTATATCCCAACTCATTCTTTGTCTACCCGCAGAACGATTTCCTTCTGGTTTTCTTAGAAGAAGTATCTATGTCTCTTTTCATTCTCGGTTCGTGTTTATATGCCCTGCCCATCGCAGTCTATGAGACTTAATAGTTCTCATAGCATCTGATAATTTGATAGGGGCGCTTTCCCTCAGTTTTACTAAGAAATGTTTCAATTGCCACTGTTCTTTCTCTAATCGTACCACATATCCGACCCATCGCAGTCTACGACACTTACCTGTTCTTATTACATTTGACATCTGGTATATAGGAAGAGAAGAATAATTTAAAAAAATAATTCATAAGTAATGCCACGAGTGATTTCCAATTTATCTAGAGAATTTGGAAATCAAGAGTGGCATTTGTTAGGACAATTTAACGAATAAATTTAAGCCGATTACTCACAAATCATTATTTAACTATAGTTATTTTTAAAATATTTATATATTTAATGCCAAACGGCGATGTTTGAAACACAATGAGAAACAATTGTTACGTTTCATTTTGCTTGTTCATCACTGCAAACAGACCATATTATGTATTGCCAAAGGATCGCAATATTGTAAGAATGCACCCTAGTGGAGAAATTTATAACTAACATTATACATATTAATTAATTTCTGATTGTCCTATGATGTAAATATGTCAATTATATTTTTCTGGCAACGTCGTTTCCTGGAAAATAATTCGTTTAAGAAAGTGCAAACGGAGTGTTTTCTTTTTTTTTTTGTTGTATTATAATCAATTGTTACAAATATTTTTATATTATCTATTCGTATGCGCTTTCTATTAACATTCATGCACTATATATATACCAATCTGGTAGCCGTATTTCTTGGGCAGTCAGTCACTGCAAAATAATGCTATGATCTATTCAGAATGTAAAAAAGGAGGGTGCTTTCATTAATATCCATCCATAGTAATTCTGCCCGAAGGCAGGTCCTTCACTGCCAATCATAGCACTTTCATGCTATGTTTGCAGCTTTACTAGGGAATTGTGTAGGTGTGGTAGCTTCCCGTTGCTTTTCCACTCCGCGGTGAAGAATGTATGATGATAATGATAATGGTAAGGATGATAATGATAAGGATGATGGCCATATGATTTCGAGGACTGTTTGGGCCTTAAAGTTTTCCTGACATTTGTCTTACAGGTGAGGAAAAACCCGATAAAAACCTCACCCAGAAAAACTGCCCCGACCGGGGATCGAACCCGGGCCCGCTGCGTGACAAGGCAGCACGCTACCTCGAGACCACAGCGGTGCGACTTTCATTAATATGATTGGTTGTAAATACAAAATCATTGAAATGTGATTGATTATTGACTCCCATTTGGGGCCTGAGTTAAATAGTCAATCTAATCAATCATGGCCTGAAATAGATACTGTTAAAAGTCATAATTATCAGTACCCGTCTTAACACGGTCTTGGAAAAAAATAATAGACGATAGCGTATTGTAACACATTAAAACTCATTACTTACCTTACTTACTCACTGGCACTATCGAACCCGTAGTTGTCATGGCCCGGCGCGGACATAAGCCTCTCCATACATCCCTATCCTGAGCTAATGCTTTCCAATCATTCCCTGTATAATCTACTTCCCGCAAATCTTAGTTAATGTTGTTCTCCCACCTCATTCTTGGTCTACCAACTGGGCGTTTTTCCTTCTTTGGCTTTCCTACAAGTAAGTTTCCATGCACGTCTTTCATTCCCCATACGCGCAACATGTCCAGCCCATCGCAGTCTACGAGACTTAACTGTTTCTTATTATATCTGGCTTCCTATAAAGACCATGTAGTTCATTGTTATGTAGTCTTCTCCATTTACCTGTCTCTTCATCTCTCTTTGGTCCAAAAATTTTCCTAAGAACTTTATTCTCAAATACTTGTAATCTCATTTCCTCCTTTAAAGTAAGAGTCCGTGTTTCGCACCCATATAATATAACTGGTAGAATAATATTTTTTATATATGTTCAGCTTAACGTTTTTTGAAAGGAGTTGGGCACATCAAAAGTCTCTGCCAATGCATAATAGTCACGCATTTCCAGAATTGAGCCTACGTTTAATTTCTTTTTGTGCATCTCATTCCTGTTTTTGATTATTGTTCCTAGGTATTTTTATTTGGCGTCATCAAGGGTGCGAAACATGGACTCTTACTTTAAGGGAGGAAAGGAGATTACAAGTATTTGAGAATGAAAGTACTTATAGAAAATTTTTTGACGAAAAGAGAGATGAACAGACAGGTGAATGGAGAAGACTCTATAACAATGAACTACATGGTTCTTTATAGGAAGCCAGATATAATAAGAAACAGTTTAAGTCTCGTAGACTGCGATGGGTCAGGGACAGGTTGCGCTGTATGGGGAATGAAAGACGTGCATGGAAGCTTCTGTAGGAAAGCCAGAGGGAAAACGTCCAGTTGTGTAGACCAAGAATGAAGTGTGGCGAGAAAAACATTAACTATGTTTTGAGGGAAGTAGATTGATACAGGGGAATGATTGGCAAGCATTAGCTCGGGATAGGGATGTATGGAGAGCTTATGTCCGCGCGACCATGAACCTACGGGTTCGATAGTGCCAGTGAGTAAGTAAGTAAGTAAGGTATTTGAATTCAGCCAATTCCTGAAAATTTCCCTCATTTGTCATTAGCTATCCATTTCCATTATATACTGAATTTCTACGTGTGACCATATATTTAGTTTTACTGATATTTACTTCCAGTCCTAATTTCTTATTGTTTCTCAATAGTGTGTGCGTGTTGGCCTTCAGTATTCTCCTCGCTATCGGCCAGTAGAGTACTACATCATCAGCATAAACTAACAGCTATTAATACCATTCAGCTGTAAGCTTCCTCATTCTCTAAAGATTTAATGCATGCTCTAGTACAAAATTAAATAGTAGAGGAGATAGTGCATATCCTTGCTTCACCCATTCTGAATTTCAAAAGTGTCTGACACTGTTTGCCTACACGCCACCCCTACTCTTTGAGCCATTAGGCACATTCGTATAAGTCTAACTAACTTTTTAGGAATTCCGAACTCATTACTACATAATAATTCAACCGGAGCTTGAACAACCTGGGACGTTTGTTAGTAGCTTTATATTTTAATCTGTTATTTCATTGTTCTTGAACACATCACGTCTTAATTAATTGCTGATGTGGGGCAGAACGCAAGGATCCACAAGGTCACGGGAAGGTCATTGGATGTTAGGAATAAGCCTCAGTCAATTTTAAATTGCAGACATTGGATTAGTAAGGGGTTGAATGTTCATAGAGTCAGTTCGGACCCGAATGAGTAAAGATTCCTTAGGATCGAATCAATGTCGTTCAACTAACGATCAGAAACCTTGATGCCTGAGATACACTACACTGCCATCAATCATTCTAAAACCGTTTTAAAACATGTGGTTACAATCTACATCGTGTCCCATTCAAGCCTCACACAATTTAATTAATCATAACTCTCAAAGTGTATAGGAATTATGAAATGAGGGTTGCTATTAAAAAAGAAAGAGAAACTAAACAAAATATTTTCATTGTTGCAGTTAATTCATCTTTGCATGATGGACAATAATGACATAAAACAAAATGGCGACTCCTCAGCAACGAGCACAAACTGTTTTCTGGTATGACAGAGACGAAAGTCAATAATTACAGAGCAAATAAATTACCGAAGAGAACATGGAGGAAATGCACCTCATGGGAAGACATTTAAGTCATGGCTTGAGAAGTTTCTGGCGACTGGAAACGTTAAAAAAAGAATCTTGATATTGTTCGTGCTACTAATGGTGCACTTATAGAGGTTTTTAGTGTGTGGAAATGTGTGGCAATCGAAATTCTTTGAGTTACTCTTTCGTTTAATACCGGCCTCATTCATAATTCCGCAACTTTTTAGTTATGATTTAATTAAAATGTGGGAGGTTTGAATGGGCACTCTGTATAATTTAATTATTTTTATATTAGAATTCAAACATTCATAAATGCATCTATTTTTCAAATCATATTTCGGTTATCGATGGTTTAAGAAAACAACGTGTACACTAATCAATTCTGAAACTTGTAAATAAAAGCATAAAGCGTAAGTCTCGGATTCGAACCTCGGTGCTGTCCAACCTGACTAAGGGTTTTCCTGTTTCTCCTCAGTTGTTAATGTAAATACTTAGAATTTCTTTACCAGAACCGATTTCATCATATTCACCTTTCATACACCCTTGGTGTAAATAAATAAAATGAAATAATATGACTTAAGACGTTTTAAAAGCGACAATGAATAAGTAATTAAACTGCATGAAATACAGTACGGAATTTAATAAAATATTAACACGTGTGTAGATAGAAAGTACTATGTATCACAAACAAGAACACGATTTCAAAAATTGTCTTTACGACTAATAATACTACTTACAATGGCATAACAGCCCTATGTTTAAGCACTTAACCTCTCTTTTGTTAGGAGTCACTAGACCAAGTTAATTTAGTTTCGTTTATTTCCCACAGATGTCATGCGGTGACCCAATGAGACATCTAGCTGGTAACTTAGGTATTACTAGGATGAGGAGGTCGGTACATTGTGCTTAGATGCATATTATTCAAGTTTAAAGATTTTTACGAGACTGAAAATCTTCTGACTCGGGACCCACGGTTAAGTCTTTCGCGCAGGACTTGTTCCTTCGATTTTTCCAACCTAAAAAATTCCACCTATCCCTGCGGGTTTGAACCCGCGACCCTCGAGACTACAGGAAAGGAGCATAATCACTAGTCCACCGCGGCCGCGACATACGTTCAGAGTTAGGTCCTCTCTGGATTTTACATCATTCATATAACAGAAGTACGCTAAGAAACATAACAGTTGTAATAATGCGCTATTTTTTCAGACATAACATAAGACGACTTGACATCCTTAAATCGCCCAAATTCAATTTTACTTATCAGTTTAACTAAATGTGTTGGACCGCAACGAAAACATCTAATGCATGCATAAACTTACTGATACTATGTACTGTTTTAGTTAATTCCGAAGTAATTGAGTCATTTAAGTTGTATTCATGGAACAATTTTACATATCGTCAACGATCCTACTTAATAGATACTCAAAATTACCATGATATATATGTCTGTGTGTGAGTGAGTGTGTGAGCGTGTGAATATATTTATATATATATATATATATATATATATATATATATGTCTTCTAAAACTATAGTGGCCGAAATGTTTGTTTTTCGGAACAAACACATGATCTAGGAGTCAATTAAAGAGTAATATCAAGTTGAGTAACCAGTAAAATAGGATAATTAGGAGTGGAGATTAATCCGAAGCAAAAATTTAAAAATCGATCTAGCGGCCGCAATTTTTGATTTCTCGCAACAAAATTCGCTATACCCTGTTGAAATAAAACTAGAATGGTATTTAAAAAGTACTAATAAAAATAGGGGTTTACGAGATATCGAAAATTAAAAAAGTCACTCTAACAGGTCCCATGTTTTTCTAATAATGTAACTGTATATATTACAATTCAATTAAGAAAATAAATATATATTACGCAAAGTAGTAAAATCGGACGATCAATTAGTCTTGATGAGGAATTCACTTAGATTACTGCGAGACAGACTTTTTCGTGTTTATTTAGTAGAAATGTATATGTTATTTTTTTCTTTATTAGGAATATTACACTATATTAATATTATTTGGTGCGGAAACATGGGCGTTGAAGTAAAAACACACAAATAAATTATTAGTTATAATAATAATATAAAGGAGCACTCAGAAGAGCATTAGTTTCGAAAGTTTTACGTTCTTTTCCACTGATCACTTGTATTCACTCTTTGCTGTATTCATTAATTGATTTTGTTCTGTTTTTACACTCTGTGATATGATAAAGTTTACACTTATCACCGCACAGTGCACATCTGCAGTCTTCAGTTGGCTGGTTGAATTTTTTATTTTCGCAGACCTTGTGATGAAAGCCATGTATTGCTAGTCTGGTTACAACGTGTCTCAGTGTCTGACATTCTCTAAATTATTAGTTATAGAAATGGACTTTTTAAGAAGATCGGCAAAATATCAAAATTAGACAAAATAAATCATAATACAATAAGATAAATTATGAATGTATAAAAGGATATTTTACAAGAGATTGAGGAAATCCAAATAAGATGATATCGGTATAACCTATAATGAGAAGAAGGGACACAGAAACATACAAAGAAGTATTGAAACGAATACCTCCTAGAATAGGGAAACGTGGTAGGCCAAAGCCAACGTGGATAAAGAGAATTGAAGACAGCACGAAGAAGAGAAATATAGTAGTAGTAGGACTTAATTAGACAAAAAGTAAGATATCTACAATGTTATTTACAAATATGGGTCGCACGGGCAGTACGCCGTACGTGCTGTTGACAGTCCGTTACAATAAAGTAATAATTGGTACTAGTGTGAAGAAAAATAAACAACAAAAAAAGCAATAACATTACAATTACATAAAGAAAACACAATAATATTACAATTAAATAATAACACAATAGCATTATACACTAAAAAAACAATAACATTACAATTACATAAAAAAAAACACAGTAATATTGACAGAAGCAAGCACGCAAGACCAGGAAGTGTGGGGAAAAAATGTATATTTTAGTGAGGATACCTGTGTATATAATAAAAACAATCCTGAAATAAATTAAAAAAAAACTATTTCAATGTGTTTCGGCCGCGGTGGACTAGTGGTTATGCTCCTTGCCTCTGGTCCCGATGGTCGCGGGTTCTAACCCGGCCGGGGTCGATAGATTTTTTAGAATGAAAAAGTCCAAGGAGCAAGTCCTCCGGGTGGGACTTTAAGCCGTGGGTCCCGAGTCTGAAGATTTTCAAGCTCGTAAAAGTTCCTTAAACCTGAATAAAAAGGCCTCTAAGCAAAATTGACCGAAATTTCCCATCCTAGTACTAGCTTGGTTTCCTAGATGTCAGTATGAGGCGGAACGCTGACCACTCAAATTACATATATATACGAAAACAAGTGTAACTAAATTAACATGGTTCAAATTCTTCCCTGTAGGGGGAGAGCGCCTAAATCCCTGTTAAGAGAAACATGGGCTTACAAGATTATAAGAAGATATCAATGCATCTCGTGGTATACATAGTTAATTTAAGGTTTAATGTAAGGACGGCATATTCAGTTAATCAAAAGAACTATTACAACATGTAGTCTGATTTTTACTGTTACCATGAGGAATATTATAAATTGAAAGTCTTTGGTCAATTTAAAAAAGTATATGAACGATCATAATTTAAAAACCATTGTTCGATTTTCAATTTTTTGTGGTTTCCGTGGAAACAATACAAATTATATAAATTTTGTCCTATTTCAGGCTTCGATTTTGCATATGACTGAATGTATACTTCCTACAGTGATTATTAGGCCCGAGCAGAAGCTGATGTCGGATATGTTTATATGCACCATTTATATTAACGTAGAACCAACCTACGCTGTGTAATGCAGATATTGACAAATGTGTTCTATTCTGTAATTGGTGTGTTATTGTCAAATAGCTCTCACTGTTATCATTTTACAATGTACAGACATAGTGACTTGCTCATATCGCCCAAGATATCAGTTATTATAGGAAGTACTTCATTTCTTTTTAATTTTATTGTATTTTAGTTAACTTCGAAATTTAAAATTTAAAATTATTAGCGTCATATTTAAGAAATAAGTGTGAACCGGCCGACACACTTTTAATAGAGAACACTAATTTTAGTCTTTACGTTAATTTACGTGCCGTAAACTTATGATACAGACAAACCACAGCTTAATTCCTTCCTGAAGTTTCCCGACCCTTCAATTCCTCCAGTCTCAAAAATATAAATAAAACTCAAACTTGCTATACATGCCCATTAACAATACATTATTTTATATTTTGTATTGTATCAAGTCAACAATTTAATAAAATTATAAAATTATTATCATTATCATTATCATTATTATTATTATCATCATTATTATTATTATTATTATTAGTCCACCGCTGTGGTCTCGAGGTAGCGTGGCTGCCTTGTCAAGCAGCGGGCCCGGGTTCGGTACCCGGTCGGGAAGTAGTAGTAGTTCTGGGTGAGGTTTTTATCGGCGTGTTTCATCACCTGTAAGACAAAAATGCAGAAAAACTTTAAGGTCCAAACGGTCCCCGAAATCATATGGCCATCATCATCCTTATCATTATCATCGTCCTTCTTTTACCGGTTTGGAAAGCAACGGGAAGCTACAATACTATTAAAGGACAAGCATAGCATTGCAAATGCTATGATTGCAGTGAAAGACCTCGCCTTCGGGCACAATTTAATATGGATGGATGATTATTATTAGTATTATTATTATGTATTATTATTATATTTTAATATATTTTATATTTTTCTAAATTGGCTCTATAATATTTATTATGTTACGTATATGTACAGATAATTGCTTATTCTATATATAACGATTGTCAGTATCTCTATACTTTAACTCCGATGAGGGGGGGATGAAGTATCGTAGACGCGAGGCAGTACATGTGGCACACAGGGGGAATAAAAGACGTACATGGAAGCTTCTTGTTCGAAAACCAGAGGGAAATCCCCCAGTTGGTAGACCAGGAATGAGGTGGGAGAATACCATTAATTATCAATTGAGGGAAATAGATTATAAAGGGAATGATTGGAAAGCATTAGCCCAGGATAGGGATGTATGAAGAGCTTATGTTCGCTCGGCCATAAACTTACAGGTTCGATAGTGTCAATGAGTAAGTTAGAAGTGAAATACAAATCACACGGTATTGACTCCATCAGATAATATTTATTATTATTATTATTATTATTATTATTATTATTATTATTATTATTATTATTATTATTTTCACTATACTTATTCTTTGTTATTGATTGTTATAATCAAATCACCGTTATTATTATTTAAATTTAATATTTAATCCTTAAAGTAAATCGATGTATCACAGGCCGGGATTGAACACGCAACCTTGAAAGAAGAGGCGAACATGATCACTACTATTCTCTACGTTTGTAGGATTTATTTTCCCTTGTAGAGGTGCACACAAGCTCATCTCAAAATATCGGAAAATGTTTCTGAATGTTATTTATTTTGCTTGATTAGTTTTAAGATTGGAAAGAGTATAATTATAATATTAGATGTCAAACGGTAGCACTATATAATACCATGCCTGATTGTACCACTCTTTGTGCCGCGGCTAAAGCAATTTATTCGTAACCGGTATCTCGTAACAATTCCAGGAAAAATGAACGAATTTCAATAAATCAATGAAACATGACTGAAGATTCAGTCTGCACATGCTAGCGAACAGTTATGAAAGCAAAATAGGTTCACTTATCTATATCCTCTTTGATTTTCTTTCTTTCTTTTTTTTCTAATAATTTGAGCAAAATATCAATAGCTAATCAGTATATGGCTTCCTACATTTTCATTTAGTTAATTTGATGTATTATATCCTCCAATAATAGAGTTATTTTTATAGGAAATGAAATAAATAAACACTTCTCCATGTACTCTTTTCATTTTTTATATTTATTAACAACTTAAATAAATTATTCTCTTCTTAAACGAAATAAAAAGTCGATAAACTAAACTAAAACATCTATTAATCCTACAATGAGCTCCAATTATTATACAAAATCAAATCCTAATACGTCATGTACCACTTATAAATACCGGTATAATAAAATAAATAGTCTTCTTCTTCATTCAGGGATTAGGCTCTTAAGCATGTTCCGGCTTCACATATTCTCCAACCATTATTTCCGTGGTCTTCCCAAATCTCTCCTATCTTCAGGTTTATAATCAATAATTATTCTAGAAATACGACTGTAGCTCATTCTTTCTAGGTGTTCAATGCATTCATTTCTATGATGATGAATCCTTTCCACTAAAGAATTACATTTAATTATTTTCTTACATCCTCACTTTTAAATTTATCTAACCCTTAACTGAATTCAAAAACCTAATTTCTGTAGATTGCTATTTGTTATATTTTTAAAATAATATATAAAAAGTGACTAAGTTTTTAGCATTTGAAAGATGAACTTATGACTAATCATTTCAAGGTTGTTAATTTTAGGAACGTCACGCTTGTAAACATTTTTGAAAATTCTCTTCATGGGAACAGCCTTAAGTGGTTTCATTCCGACTGAATTCGCTTAAATGTGAAAAAAAAAACTTATGCAAGGTTTTTTTTTAATTTTTGGAACAAAACGATGAACATACAGGTGAATAGAGAATACTATACTACAGGGGACTACATGACCACAATTATTAAACGTGTAACATCTGACTTACATACATCAAGAAGATAATCTCCTATGAAATGATCCCTAAAAGATGGATCGGAAGATCATTTTATGTCCCATAACCTGCCAGATCACCAAACCTAACGCCACCTCACTTACTCCTGTGGGGGTATATTAGAGGATATAAAGGATTTGAGTATTTTGGGGTAAAAGTAGATAAAGAGGAGAGGCAAGAAAGATATATTTAAAACAGAATAAATAAAGATAGAGCAGTGCAATGATAAAAAATGTCCTATGGAACAGATATATAACCAGGTAAAGTAATTTACAAATGTGTAATTCAATAACGAGAAATACTGTCACATAAGGAGGTGAAGTATGGAAATTCAACAAAAGCTTACGTCGATGGAAATGGATATTTTGAGGAGAGCAGCAAGATATTCAAAATTGGAAAAAATAAGAAATAAAATCATACGAGAAAAAATTAACATTAATATTCAATAGTAGATTACATAAGATACTAGCAATTTAATTAGTATGGGCATGTATGACGAATGCAAGAAGTAAGGTTACCCAGAAAAACATTAGAATGGTGCCCACCTGGAAGAAGAAAAAAAGGAAAAACATTGGAATTGTGTCCACCTGGAAGAAGAAAATAAGGAAGTCCACGAAACTCGTGGATACAAGAAATAAGAACTGGAATGAGAACAAGAGGACTGGAGGGTATGGGGTCGATGGATACGGACGAGTAAAGAAAGAAAATAAAACTTTAGGCACAAAAAGTTGTGTAAATATTGAAAATCTATGTATAAAATATTATTATTATTATTATTATTATTAATATCATCATTATCATCATTATTATCATCATGATTTTTAAAGCATTATGGGTATAGAAATGTACGGATATAATAATATTAAAAATAATAATAATAATGAAAATAATAATATATTATTAATTTTTAACAACTAATACTATTTGTAATATTATATTTATTATTATAGCGAAATATAGCCTTAAATTGCCCAAATCTGTGATCTCGGTATAGGATCTTTGCCATATCCGCAGCGGGCCCATATTCGATCACCGTTTGGGACACGTTTTCAGGGTAATGATTTCTTTCAATGTTTTTCCTCACCTGTAAGACAAATGCGAAGAAACGTGAAGGCCTACACGGTCCCCAAACACCCCCTGCTCATCATAATCATCAGTATAGTTTTGGCCGTGTTTAATATGATAATGTGACTCAATTGTGTAGGGCCTATTTCGTCTTAAATATTTGTGTTGTCTTTGGATTGAACTGATCACTCATTCGGCGAGACCCTTCATGTACTTGTCTGGTCAAAAACATATATGTGATCCAAAGTTTAAAATCCATCTCCCAATAGACCCGATAGAACTTGTGACGTGGGGGATATAAATTTGCCTATAATATGGGAGATTAAATTTCGACGAAAAATAATTACCCCTGATTAACACAAAATATTAAGGTAATTAGGATTAGAGATACTTTCTTTTATTATGAGTTACTTTTACCCTTTTCACAATCGATTCTCCTTAGTCTTTCAACAAAGAGTCAGCTATAAAGCAATTATACGTAAAATTACACACCTAATAATCCTGAATAGACTATAGGCCTTCTCCGAACAATGTTCTTTACAAAATAAGTTGTATATATGTGAGTACTTATGTTTGTGTTTGACACCCCTGATCCGTTTCACCCCTGGTCTTGTGTTCTGAGCACGTTTATAGCATATGTATTCCAAGCCTTTGCTGACCATTTTACGTTTCTCTTTGCTCCCGTTCATGCAACAAACATCCATTCAACCAAGCACGAGTGCTACCTGCAACACCGTGCTAACAACCGCACTAATTATTCGCTATGCAACGCAACACCACTTCGATTTCAAATGTCTTTTCATAATTTTTACTCAGTCGTACTCCAGACGCGAGCTTTTGTAACCTGTGCTAAGAGAATATTGCAACAGTTTTAAATAGTCAAGTAAATATAATTAAAATTCTTAAAATAAATTTAATAAAATAATCGTATTTATTTAATTAAACAAATATAAAACTTACAGTTTTATTCAATTTTCATATTTATTAAGATATAATTTAGTTACAGCTGTTTCGGTACACTGTACCTTCTTCGGACACGTCTGAATTTTATTTAATTAAATAAGTAATGGATTTTTATCAAGTAAACACCAACTCAATTGATTACTTAATCGTATTTATAGAAGATTATTTTAAATAGCTTAACATTTCTGTCAAGAAGTCATTTGTTATATTATTTATTACATTAAGAAGGTAAACATTTATATGTCATTAGAAGTTACAACCTTTACTTCACAGGTCAATAAGAGCCTCAACATAGTTATCAAAATGCCTAAAATAATCCAGTTCATAAATGAAATATTCAAGATACTGGAACAAAATGTTAACTTACTGGACTAAAGTCAATAACTGTGAAGTAATAACTGAAACACTTTATAATGAAGGACCAATTTTCCATATTTGACAAATAGCTTATGTAGACTAAATATCTCGCAATATATTCTGTGGGTATATCTCGAGATATTTTCGCAGTGTGTTTTACAAATATGCTCAAATTAAAAAATAATCTACAAATATCAATGAAAATTACAAATTGTAAATTGACTAACAAACATTGGAACTCTTCTCTCATGAATATCAAGTTGCTTTCCACTAATATTCTAAGTAATAAATAAATAAGAAAATTTTAAGATTTAACAATTATAATAATATCAGTAATAATAAATAAAATTAATATTAATGTTATTATAAATACAAATATAATAACATTAATAATTAAATAGCTTAAAATTAAGAGGAAAAGATATCCTCATTGTATCAAATTCTCAGCCATACGATTTCATTAAAATTGTGAATATTAAAAGATCACTAAATATGAAGTCCACCGCTGTGATCTCGAGGTAGCGTGCATGCCTTGTCACGCAGCCCGGGTTCGATCCCCGGTCGGGGCAGTTTTTTTGGGTGAGGTTTTTATCGGGGTTTTTCCTCATCTGTAAGACAAATCTTAGGAAAACTTTAAGGCCCAAACGGTCCCCGAAATCATATAGCCATCATCAACATCATCATCCTTATCATCATCATCCTTATCATTATCATCCTTCACCAGTGTCGAAAGCAAAGGGAAGCTACCACACCTACAATTCCCTAGTAAAGCTGCAAGTATAGCATGAAAATGCTATGATTGCAGTGAAGGATCTGCCTTCGGGCAAGAATTACTATAGATGGACTAAATATGAATTGGGCGGACAAGAAAACAAGCCAACAAGTAGGCTAATAAATTACAGAAAATTATACGTAAATAATAGTTTTAAAAATAGCCATATACTCCGTCACGATAATTTCCTTGAATTTTTTAAGGAAAATCCTGAAAAATAATTAAGAATAATAGCAAAGGAGGCTATGTTAGAAGATGCAATATAAATTATAAGATGCTAAGTCACTCAAATCTGAAGTGGGTAGCTAATAGTGCAGCAGAATTACAGAGGATAGCCTTTAGAAAATGAAGATTAAAACATTTTTACGTACGGTAATGGGGGAACATTGGCAACCTGCTATGTTTTAAATTATCTTCATCATGACATTTTAACGTTTGACTTACTTGTACCAAAATAATGTTTTATAATTTTCTTGTTTTTATACTTAAAAATATTTGAATTGCCAAAGTTACCCCGTTTTTGGGTAACTTAGGCATGTCTTATATTGACACAAATTGGTTAAAGTTTTACGTAACAGGGATTACTTTGACATTTGAATTTCTTTTTAAAAATATATATTTTAGTTTGGCAAGTGAATTCCTTAATACAAATGCATAGTTAATAGAATGAAACATGAGAACCCAATACATTGAATTTTGCACATATTTTTAGTATCTAGAAACAAACAGTAGCAACATGTGTTAAGTTCATAAAGAGAAACAAACACACTGTAGAATAACTACTCTAGTCACTATCATAACAGTTCCTGTATGCTAACAATATATCTTCAGATTCTTTATTGCAATGGCCGCAGACCCAAAAAAGACATTTTACTCACTGGACCCAGCCTGATCCTTCGTAAGTTTTTCAATCACACAAACACAATCCACATTGATTATCACATTTCTTCTTACGGCTACCGGTACTAGGTTTGATTCCCTATGTGTTCTGATGATACAGGAACTCCAGGGTCATCCACTTCTTCACTGTCAGATTCGTTTAAGCACAATGTTCTTCCAGGCAGTAATTTCCTACCCTGTTTCCTTTGCCTGCTTCCTTCTGTCATCTCATTTCTTGTAACATCTCAAAGATACAACTGTCTAACGAGCTATCTGCATTAGGAATCTTCTTCATAACTGCTGTAGGATCAAATGATGCTCGAAATCCAGCCTTAATAGTACTAGTTGAGAGTGACATTTCACTGCATAATTTTAACAAGAGTTAGAGAAAATATTGCTTAGGAAAACAGCGCGAAACTCTGCTTTTCTTTCTCCACTGGTGCAATATGCTTTCCCATTTGGACTTCATTGGGCGGAATACTGCCACATCTAAAGGTTCTGTCAGATGGGTGCTGTTTGGGCGTAGTGAGGTAAAATAGACGTCATTAATATTGGAAGCATGTATGACGTCTAGAGAATAGTGACAATTTAGGTTATCTCCCGCTACAAGTTTTTTTTTTCCATCCTTACTTTGGGCAGGTCGCACTAGACTTTCAAATAACCATTTTTTTCAAAAGTTCGTGTTTCGAACTAACCAGTTTTAGTCGCATCGTACTTTGTGCCCTCTGGACCACCTTCAGTCCAAGGATATAAGTTCTGAGAATTATATATCACGATGGGGGCAACAATTCGCCCCTTGCTGTTACACAAACCATGAGGGATACTGGCATTCTTGAAAGTTCCTGTACTCTTTCAACGTGTTTCGTACCACGCGGTACTAGAATCTTTTTTGACTTGGGATCATCTGTGATGTTAGTTTCATCGAAATTGTATACTAATGAAGGCTCAGTTGTATCCAATGCAGCTTTAATTCTTTCACAATACTCTGAGATTGCACTACGTAAAACAGACGCCTTGGGGTCTCCTAATGGTCGATGCTGTTCGCATTACAATATAATTTCTTTTTTTTTAGAAAACTCTAAATGAAATAATGTCCAGGACGGTTATTAGCGAAGTACGGTATATTTCTTCACCTTTTGTCTAAGTATTTCTGCACATTCTCTTCATATCCGTCCACCGCTGTCGTCTCGAGGTAGCGTGCAGCCTGTCACGCAGCGGGCCCGGGTTCGATCCCCGATCGGGACAGTTTTTCTGGGTGAGGTTTTTATTGGGGTTTTTCCTCACCTGTAAGACAAATGTCAGGAAACCTTTAAGGCCCAAACATCTCCGAAATCATATGGCCATTATCATCATCATGATCCTTATCATCATCATCATCATTATCCTTCACTGGTGTGGAAAGCAACGGGAAGCTACCACACCTACAATTCCCTAGTAAAGCTGCAAATCATAGAATGCAAATGTTATGATTGCAGTGATAGACCTGACCTCGGGCAGAATTACTATGGATGGATCTTCATCTCCAATGGCATCAATGGCTATTCTCAATTAGATACCTCTACAACAAGTTATTTTTCTTCTTCTTGGTTTAGTGTTGTTGGATGTCCTACATGTTTGGTACATAACCATTTCATATGATTTTGAAGAGTTCCTCTAAAAGATTATAAAAGTTATTTCACTTTGAGACTTGGTATGTTGTTTAATTTCACTGATAGCTATGTTATCATCATCTTCTGTAAACGCTTATTACTTACGTTTACCTGTTCCTTTCTTGTATGTTCGAGGTACATTATAGCTGCTTGAACTATAGTCATACTCTTACTAACATAGTCAATGATATTAAAAACATCGAAAATGACCTAGTACTTATTGAGTTGATTGATGGTGAATATTTTATAATTTTAAACCATAGCTATGAGAAAAAGAAAAGTATTGCCCGTATTCCCTACTCTATGTCAAAATTTTCCCAGTGTACGCCAAAGTTCCCCATATTACGATACATTCTATTTTTGTTTTCAATTCACTAACATTGTTTAGAAACTGATACTGTGGAATGAAAGGAAGTAATATCACACTGCATTAAATATGTGTGGCCTAAAAGGAGACTTTTAGGCATTTGAACTGTATTAGTCCACCATTGTGGTCTCGGGGTAGCGTTACTCTCTCGTACGCAGTGGACCTGTGTTCGATCCCGGTCGGGGCAAGTTTATTGGGCGACGTTTTATTTTTCTGCGTTTTTTTTCACCTCTAAGACAATTGTCAGGAAACGTTAAGGCAGAAAAGATAGCCTAACATCATCATTATGATTATCATCATAATCACCATATTTAGTGTGTATGTGTGTGAATGTTGTTTCTTCGTCTTAATGTTGTGTTTGTGTCGGAGAAGACACTAACATTGTGCTGATCACTCATTCAGGGAGGACCTCGATGTCCTTATGTGGTCAAACAAGTAAGTGTGTGATCCTTAATTTACAATCCCTCTCCCGACAGATTGCGCCACTATCCTCATAATTCTTCTTCTTCTTCCTTCCAAGTATTAGGCCAAGGCCTGTTACGATCCTATAGAAAATTTTTCCTCCAGCGCTTCCGGGAAATTCTCGTATAAGACTTCAAAGCATAATAATAGTCCCTTCGATTGGTTGCTGGCTAAAGGAAGGCAAGACCAGTGATGGGGCTGCCATCTTATAGCCTCTGGTCAGGCTTTTCTGGAGAAGAAAAGAAAATAAATGAAAGAAGAAATGGAAGAAAGGAAAGACTCCCTAGCCCTCGAATGCTCTAATAGCGTCGGGGACGAAAAAACAAAAGTTAGCCAAGAGAGGTTAGATAGTAAAGTTAAAAGAGTACAAAACACAAGTAAGTGGAAGAAATGTTTTGCTCAGCTTGGGCACATTGTGGTCGCCATTCACATATCCCCTAGATGAGGACCCTGAGGGTATCCTCATAATTCGTTTTTTATTATTATTAACAATCTCGTGCAAAGGCGTGGTATTAGTGATTCAAAAACTTTGATTATTTTCCCCATAAGTAGTATTTTTCTTACACAATTTTATTTTTATCAGCTTTTGTGTATAGAGAATTGGATCAAATTTTCAGGGTGCTTAGTATATTAAAGCCTTGTGAATATTTTAGCAGGAGAATGTTTGTTTAAATATCCTAATTTAGGACCTTACAAACACTGCAAACATTGTAAAAATTTTCACGGGAAAGTAAAAAAGAAATAATTTTGGAAAATATTAATATTTTTAATAGTCTTGTGTTAAATTAATTTATAATATCAAATACATCTCTTTTTAGTCCCAATATACCCTGAGAAAATGAAAAAAAAAGTATCCATTTTAACTTTGGTGATATAGGAACTGTCTGGAGTCCGTTAACTGAATGCTTACAATTGCAACAATGATACTGAAATATATGTAATGATCTAAGACTGGGATGTTCAAAATGTCAGAATATTCTTCCAACGCTAATTAAAAGCTATGTTAAAGTACAGATAGGGCGAAAAGTATGATTTTACTTGTATATGCTTGTAATTTGGAAAATAAATAACTGCTGACTGAATATGTGAAATGAATAAAACAATTAAATGGATAACAATGAAAATTCTAATAAATGCATAAGTTTCTTTTTATTTATTTTTTTATTTTTCGAACAAATGTTTACTACTTATTATTTAACAAATGTTTTAATTAATTACTCTTATTTTATTATTTCAATAGCTGTTTTCTCTTTGATCAACTTTAGGTTATCTAACAATTCCGAACACTAAAGTAGTATTAAATTTCCTGCATTATGTCCAAACATAGCTCTTAATGATGTTGTTTTGGTATTATAATTTAGGATATTATTACGTTATTGTTATACAATTTTCAATTCTTCATTTTGTAAAATGCATACTATCAGAATGATATGGAGTTGTGAAACGGATGGAGGATACAAAATTACAAAGAAGAATTTTATAGAGGATTCCAATGGTAAGAATACGAAGATGTACATTTCATAACAACAAGAATCGGAATATAAAGAAAGATGGAAAGGAGAGGATAAGAATATTAATATGCGTAACATGACGAAGGCGTTATGAAGTGTAAACCTGTATAATAATAATAATAATAATAATAATAATAATAAATAATAATAATAATAATAATAATCATAATAATAATTATTATTATTATTATTATAACAATAGTAATGTTTGGAAATAACATTTCTAGTAGTACTATTTTATCATCAGTTTAACAATAACGATATATCCAACTTAATATTAAATTGTGCTAACGAATTCAATAAACACATAAGCGAAATGTTATCATAAGTACACCTCATCACTGAAGATTTTAATAGAGACAGATAATATGATAAAGGAGAAAAAATATGGACATACATTTCACTGACACGCATAATCATGCAGATCAACGACACAGTAACATAGTAATTGTTTTTTTGGAAAAAGCCGTACTGGCTGTAATGTATAATTCCCAAATATGTCTTCTTAATAAAGGAGCCGCCATTTGCAAGATAGAAGCATGGCCTCACAGCATTTGGTGGATGGGAATTACAATGTATATAGAGAAAGATTTGCGTTTAGATCGGTAATTGCTCGGGTAGCTCAGTTGGTAGAGCACTTGGTCTAGAGAACCAAGGGTCCCGGGTTCAAGTCCCGGTCTGAGCGCATAATTTTTTTCTTCAAATATGATTTAATCATCATTGAGATGTACGAAATCAATAATAAAAAAATAGTAATTGTTATATCAATAAACTAATATACTATTTGTTAGTTACATAGAAAGCAAATCAAGGTATAAGAATTCCTAATTCACATTTCTGTTTAAGCAGGAAGTGAATATCTACCTATGTAGCCTATGGGAGATCACACAGTCAATCCCGGGTAGGACTATAGTAAATAAGGAGAAAGCTACGACAGACTCATTTGGCATGTTAGCATTTTCATGTGTTACTACATTTACAGGGAAACATATTTGTATTGCCAGACCTATATTGTTTCCTTTCTTAAGTTATTTCTTGTCATCTTTTCATATATTTACAGCTAGGACAGGTCGAAAATAACACTGGTGCCCACGGTCTGCCAGTTTTACGTAGCAACTCCAGACCGTAAGAGAACAAAAAGTGCTGAAAGTATTAACTCTCTTCTCTTTACCTTAGCTCAATCTCTCCTTTTATGTGTCTCGCAAGGACATAAGAGAAGATTTTTAACTATGGATAATAGACGAACTTCGGGTAATGTGGGCCCCTATTTTGAATTTGTTGTTTTTCCTCTTTTAATTAACAGATTTTAACTTTTTTAATTGCAGTGATTATCATTAGTGTTATAACTATGAAATAGCATTGTTATTTTATTCAAATATGGAAACATCTTCATAATTTATAAACTTTTTTACAATACAAGAAAGGTCCATTTTAACCTACGTTTTCGGGTAAAATGGACCCCACATTCCATCCTAGATTTTAGACTATTTTAAGTTTATTTATTCTATTAATTTATACAGACAAGCACAAATTAATCTGAAAGTATTTATGACTGATCGTTGTTTAAAAGCGTTAATATTTATTTAATGTTTTGAAAAATTATTGTTGATTATATCATTCACACGCCATTCATCTGCAGGTAACGACGGTCTTTGGGTTTGGTAAAATTACAAGAATATTATATAGAATTAATTAATTGCATGGTTTTTACAGATAGAATCCTCATTGAAAAAAATATTCGTGTGAAGTGGACCCAGGTTCATTTCAACCGACTAATGGAGGGTCCACATTAAACCTAATTCCTTTGTTATGTTTAATTACTTTATATAGCAGCCATATCTCATAATATGAAACCAAACCCGTCAGTATATTAAAACAACATCTGCATAATTGTTTATACATTTTTTTCAATATTCATAATATTCAATAGCAGAAATTAATAATTACTTCTTAGCTTAAAAAACGTTTAAAATGATCGTTTTCTTAATTATTACAAATAAATGATTCTTCGCACAAATAATAAAATAAACGGACCTTGAACACGTCAAAGTTGCTGAGGGGAAGAAGTTAAAATATGTTCTGTCGATGGCAGCACCAATTAAAGAAGATATTAACAGGGTCCACATTACCCGAACTTCCTCTATACATTTTCTTTTGACCACACATAATGATTTCGTATAAAGTAATTACAATAATAAAAATATATTATTTCCATTACTATTATCACTATGAATTACATTGTACAAAGATACAACCATAATACTTCCTCTTTCTTTCCACCACCACCAATGTAAAATACAGAAACTTTAGTTTATAGGAAACTAATGTAGACAGAGTTTTATATTAACGTGCTAAATATGTCCAAATATAAGTAGCATAGTATTTTATGTTGAGGATCATGTTTTGAACGTTTGTCAGGTCTGTGCCCTAAGTTTGTTTTGACTCAAGACAACACCAAATTGTCTCATAGACCACTCTTGCTTCTAGCAATTAGTCTGTGTGGCCGCAGCAGAATGCTAAGCTCTGTTAATGGAGAAAAGAAATTAAACCCCATTTGTAGCCCGGAATGCAGTGCCATCTCTTGATAATATTCCTACCTACCCCCTTATCTGCTACTTTTTCACTTTCAACTTTCAAAACAAGTCACTAACTGTTTTTATTTCTTTCTAATGACTCTAAAGGCATAGTACAGAAAAACGAAACGCCCGTATTTTTTAATGTTTATCATAATGTATGCACCTACCTGCATATTTTCCTTTGCAACACATTTCCAAAAAAAAATATAAAGATAGAAATTATAATTTCAGTTCAATGTAAAATACAAACTCTTGTGTATATTTGCTTAAAAATTGATAAAATAATGCAAAAAATAACTATAACAAAAACTGTCATATAAATTTCAAACTATTGACCTGTTATAATGTATATACTTTTTTGTTCAATGCCAGCTGTTTGTCATTCGACATTTCAGGTATTCTCTTCTGGCAGTGGCGTAATGGAACTCACTTCTGAGATTGGGGCGCCTGGAAGGCGGGGTTACGCTGCCCCAATGATGTGATGGGTGAGGACGGGTAATGATACGCCAGGAAAGGCCTTAAACCTAAACTTAATTTAATGAGGTGAATATGATATTGATGATAATGATGACCAGATGATGTTCGGGGACCGTTTGGGCCTTAAAGTATCCTTACATTTGTCTTACAGGTGAGGAAAAACCCCGAAGAAACCTCACCTAGGAAACTTGTCCCGAGTGGGGATCGAACTTGGGCCCGCTGCGTGACAAGGCAGCACGCTACCTCAAGACCACAACGGTGGACACCTGTTGTAATATTATGTTGAGGAATTGCCACCACAAGAATGGAATGGATAAATAAATGTTCCAATTCATAAAAATAAGTTGAAATAATTAAAATTATGTTGTATTAACATCATATAAAATTACAATGTACATTATTAGACGGAACTAAATCTATATAATATACATCTGCACGAAAGTAACAAATTATGTTAATATTCAGTTTCATACTTCTCGTCTTCTCGCTGTTTGAAAAAGAATATAAGGAAGTAGTAATCACAAGAGATAATATATTTTGCATAACACAAGATAGAAAAAAAAGAGAAACTAACAGAGATTTAAATTTTCTTTTTGTCGATTTAACCAAAGCATATGATAGTATTCCCCAGAAAATGTTATGGGAAACGTTAGACGATTCCAACATTACCAAAAAAATAGTAGAAGCTATAAAAGCATTATACAAAGGATCTATTTCGAAAATAAAAGTTTGAAATCATATAACAAAGGGATTTACTATTACAAAATATTTAAGGCAAGGTTGCAGTTTATCTCCAACTCTATTTAAAATTTATCTCGAAAGAGTACTAAGAGACTGGAGGAAAAAATGTCAAAAAATGGGCATACCCATCCAAAATACACATGTATATTCATTACAGTTTGCAGATGACCAGGTATTAATAGCACAGGACCACGATGATATAGAATATATGGCTAAAAATCTAAAAGAAGAATATGAAAAATTGGAACTTGATATAAACATTTGAGAAAACAAAAATATCTGTGTGTAGGCTAAGAAATGGAAACTCTAAATTTCAACAATGGTAGAAGAACTAAAACCTAGTATCGTAATGCACTTATTTAGGAACAAAATTAAGACCATTCAGGCGATGACACAGTGGGAAAATCAAAATAAGAATCGCACAAAACAAACAAGCAATAAATGCTTTAAAAACTCTGTTTGGTGGAGGCAAAAAAAAAAATAAAACCACAAACAATAAATTACACATTTCAAACCATAATTCCAAGCATTTTACCATATGTTTCCTGAAGTCTGGCAAATTCCTACCAGGGAAATGAAAAGAATTTTAAGTACAGAAATGGATGTTTTAAGAAGATCAGCTGGAAAATCTAGAATGGATAGAATACGAAATAAAGAAATAAGGAAAATTATGGGTGTACAAGAGGAGCCGGACATCATAGACATCATAGAAAAGAAAAGATTGCAGTGGTATGGTCATGTCAAACGAATGCCAGAGCAAAGATTGCCAAAAATCGTTATGGAATGGATCCCAATGGAAAGGAGAACAGAGAAGACCGAAGAAAACTTGGATAGAAGGGGTACAAGCAGCAGCTTGAATATCAGAGGAATGGAGGAAGATCAATGGATGGATAGAGAGGAATGGCGTTTGGTTTCTGGAAGACGGCGACAGCTGCCATGATACCGGATGATGATGATGATGATGATAGTAATCATCATGTTGCTCTAGAGAGCGCGCTCGAATTGTAATCTCATTTGCGAGAGACATGATATAAAACTACCAAAGGCTGTCTATGCATGGAAAATTGAAAGAAGGAACAGAAAAGCAAGACCAAGAACAACCTGGAAGAACAACATTCAAAATTCAATGAGGAAATTTGGTGTAACAGATGAAGACACTGAGGACAGAGAATGATGGATAACTTTAATTAAGGGAAGTTTGTGAATGTTTGTTGCAAAACTAATAGTCTGTAAGTCCGTAGTCATTTGTATTTATTTTTAATTCATATTAATTACTAAGATTGGTTGGATAAAACCCTCAATGATGGGGAAAATTATCAAAATGAATGAATGAAATAAGATGAGCAACAGATAGGTCACACGAAGACAGTGGCGGTTCATAGAACAGCCCAGAAGTAATTGTCACACGAATTATATTGCATGTATAATAATAATAATAATAATTATAATAAATGTATTAATTAAATATGCATCGTTTTCTCTAAAGGTTCGTCTACTAGATTTCATAAATATATGTTGGAAATTTGGATATATACCCGAAGAATGGAAAATCGCCAAAATATACCATATATATATATAAAAAAAATAGAAAACAGACAAGATTGTTCTAATTATAGAGGAATAAGTATATAACATTTATGTCACTAAAAAACCGCTTAAACATAATTATAGAAAATATCATATTGGATCTTCAAAATGGATTCAGAAAGGGAAGATCCTGTTTCGACTGTATATTTACAATGACTCAATTATTTGAAAAGCATTTAGAATTTAACATCCCAACATATATAGAATTTATAGACTATGAAAAAGCTTTTGATATGGTAAATATAAATAAATTATGGGATATAATGACATAGCAGTATTAACAAAAAACAATAATAATAATATTATTAATAATAATAGTAATATTAATAATAATAATAATAATAATAATATTAATGATAATACTTTAAAAAGTAATTTATCTTATTATAAATTAAACATTTTGCAGAATTATCTTGTTCTTTAATGAAATATGTTTTCTCCCCTGAATTACTGGTGTTTATTGTCCTCAATAGCACCGGACAGTTTATACTGAACGTGAACTACGAATACGGACCATTACATTAACTTCCACTGTGCTGTTAAAGGAGGGAAGATGTCAACAAGTTTTCTGTTACCCCGCTACTACTGAGAAATCAAACTCCGAATCGAGTTGATCACCAGTTCATGGTGGCTGATCTAATTATTAAAATAAAAGCCTACAAAACGGTATACGTGTTAAACACATTAAGGGAACAACATTAGTTGATTGTTTTTCAAATGAGTTTTAATCTTTTCGATAATTTACAACCATATTAATAGGATTTTAAATGACAATTTAATTAATTTAATTAAAAGTCATATCAGCGAATTACATTTTTAATAAAATTATTTATAAAATGAAAATAAATTGTGCTTTTTATATAACTTCATATTGTTGAATTTATTACGTAACAATGTTTTGGCAGAACTGCCTTCTGTGCGTTGTAGCTTAGAAAATAACATTACCAGTCAGACAATTTTCGAACAATTCTATATCAAGTCTGACAATTTCGTAGCGGTCTTGGGTGGTAACATCGTTGCCTCGTATGCAGCGAACCCGGTTCTATCTCCGGCGGAACAAGTTTCTCAATGATGCTTTTCCTCGGTTTTTTTCTTCTCATCTGTAAGACAAATGTCAGAAAATTTCAAAAGCTACCCGATTATCATCTGATCACCAAATCATCATTACAATATTCGCCATATTTAGTAGGCTTATGGACATGTGTGTGTTGTCTCGGAGGAAGTCTTGGGGATTGAGCTGATCACTCATTCTTCTTGTGAGGTCAAATGTTTGTAATTCAAAGTTTAAAATCCCCTCCCCCCGGCAGGTTTTGTCACATGGGGCCTGGGCGGCGTGCTCATGTACAAGGTGAGATGTTAAATTACGATAGTGAAGAAGTACAAAAATTTCATTTTGACAATATTTCAGTCGCAGTCGATCGTATTTGTTTCAAAATGGCATGGGATGTAAGTTGGATTGGTCCATATTCAATACGTAGAGTATGAAAAAATTCGTCAATAAATAATTAAGGAAACACTTTTTACATCGAATATATCTAACAATAAATATAAATAAGAATGTGGAGAGAAATACAATTAATATACAGAATCTTGAAAACAGTAACTGTCTGTTTGATGATGACAATTTCTTTCTTTGGGCTCTTCTTAGTAATTCTGGGATGAATTTTAAGAATTTAAATTTATATTAGAGAGGTTGTTTTAATTTTCAATCTTTTCAGAGTTGAGAGATCATATGAATAGAGTAATTACAATTACAGCTGAATCCCGTTGGAATTTAAAAAAATTGAAATATGAACTAAACCATTTTTTCCGTGTAATATTTACATAGCAAATGTAAATGTAGGTTGCATTGGGTTTCATTATATAAATTGCTGTTAATTGCGAGGTTCCCCTAAGCAATTATCAACATTTATTAATAAGACTAACAAGAGATGGGAATAAAATATTGGTACCGGTAATATAAGTTACTGGGGTTTATATCAACTCTTTCATTATCATCAAAACTGTTACAAATATTGATAGTTCGGATTTAATACAGAGTTCACATCGATATGTGTACAAACTTGTTTTAAACGTACCTTTTTAGGACAAGGTATTTTCTTAAGGAGGCTCTTTGAACAATTAACTATCATAATTCTATGTACAGCTCAAGATGGATGTATTGTTATTATCTTATTCCAGGAGGAGACATACTTAGATGACCTCATCGCCGTTGGACATATCAGTTCCAGTCCTACTTCACACACGGGGATAAACCCAAGCCTGTGTTTTTGGCAGAAGGAGAAGATTTTTTGGATTTATATGAATATAACCTTATTATTGCTGTTGGAGTAGATTGAGCAATATCATTGGATGTGATAATATTTCTTTTGGATTTTTTTGAGCTTATGTACTTGTGTTTTAATAATTTTTGCTAGAGAATAAATGTTTCGGTTAAACTATTTTGGAAATTCTTTATAACTCTTATTTCAGGCGTGAGGAAGTTTAGTTTACATACGCACACTTATGTCAACGAATATGTTTTTGTTCTTTTGTAAAGTTGTTGTTTCGAGCGTATTGTGTATTGAGATATCCACTATGTAATTAGCATAACTCCTGAGTTATTTTAATGCTATTGATGATACAAATTTGGACTTGAATCGACAAAAAAAAATAAAAGACAGAAAAGAGAATACCTATTTATGTTACTAATACTATAATAATCGGTGCAGAAATTTGGTGTAGAGATTTCATAGTAGAAAAAAATTCAGTTTAACACTTATGTTTACTCAAATAGATTGTTACAGACGATCAACTAGACATTTAAATTAGAAAAATCAGAAATACAATCATCAGACAAAATTAGTCCTATATTCATTATATTGCATTGCATTGATTGTGTTGTATTATATTATATTATATATTTATATTATACTTACTCACTGGCACAATCGAACCCGTTGGCTCATGGCCGCGAGGACATGAGCTCTCCATACATCCCTATCCTTAGATAATTATTTCCAATTATTATATTATATTATATTATATTATATTATATTATATTATATTATATTATATTATATTATATTATATTATATTATATTATATTATATTATATTATATTATATTATTATATTATATTATATTATATTATATTATATTATAATTAGATATATATTGTATTATATACATTATGTCCACCGCTGTGGTCTCGAGGTAGCGTGCTGCCTTGTCACGCAGCGGGCCCTGGTTCGATCCCGGTCGGGGCAGTTTTTTTTTTGGGTGAGGTTTTTATCGGGGTTTTTCCTCACTTGTAAGACACATGTCAGGAAACCTTTAAGGCCCAAACGGTCCCCCGAAATCATATGGCCATCATCTTTACATTATCATCATCATCCTTCACCGGTGTGGAAAGCAACGGGAAGCTACCACACCTACACAATTCCTAGTAAAGCTGCAAGCATAGCATGAACATGCTATGATTGCATTGAAGGACCTGCCTTCGGGCAGAATTACTATGGATGGATATTATTATATTATATTATATTAATTATATTAATATTATATTATATTATATTATATTATATTATATTTATTTATTATATTATATTATATTGTATTATATTATATTATATTATATTATAATATTATATTATATTTGTCCACCGCTGTGGTCTCGAGGTAGTCGAGCTGCCTTGTCACGCAGCGGGCCCGGGTTCGATCCCCGCTCGGGACAGTTTTTCTGGGTGTGGTTTTTATCGGAGTTTTTTCCTCACCTGTAAGGCAAATGTCAGGAAAACGTTTAAGGCCAAACGGTCCCCGAAATCATACGGCCATCGCCAATTATCATCATCATATTCATCTTATCATCATCATCCTTCATCGGTGTGGAAAGCACCGGGAAGCTACCACACTTAAATCCCTAGTAAAGCTGCAAAGCATAGCATGAAAATGCTATGATTGCAGTGGAAAGACCTGCCCTTCGGGCAGAATTTACTATGGATGGATTATTATGATTTATTATATATTACATTTGTCAACCGCTTGAGGTCTCGAGGTAGCGTGCTGCCTTTGTTCACGCAGCGGGCCCGGGTTTTGATCCCCGTTAGCATCATCATCATCATCATCATCATTCATCCTTCACCGTGTGTGGGAAAGCAACGGGAAGCTACCACACCTACAATTTCCCTAGTAAAGCTGCAAGCATAGCATGAAAATGCTTATGATTGCAGTGAAGTACCTGCCTTTGGGCAGGAATCACTATGGATGGATATTATATTTATTATATAGTTATATTTATTATATATTGTATTATATTCGTATTGTAAATTATAATAATATTAAAATTGTTTCATTATATAAGATATCAATATATGGTCGGGGAGGATTCTGATCTGGATTGTAACCCCGGACTTTTGAGTGATGTATTAAAGTACACAGAGACATATTATTTATAGTCGAGAAGGTAATTTCTTGCGCGTGGCATAGGGGCGTGTGGGGATGAGGGCGGCTGGGGAAATTAGAAACTCGGAGCGTGCGTTTTTAATTCAAGCCAAGACACCAGCCTTTGTTCTCAACTTTATTTGTAAACAACAGACTCCTGAATAACATTTTCTTCCGGCCTCTAAGTATGCGATACAATTAATTGTTGTTTATAGAATGTTTCGGTGGTAGTTTGGGGATCATGGTTATTTTTAAAAATTATCTTCTTCTTCTTTCCTCTTAGAGCTGCCTAGCCTGTTTATTAGAGAGAAGGTTCCAGATATCTCTCATGAGTAGTCTTTGGGTTGTTTCTCCCTTCCAGAGAATTATCCTTTAAATGTTCTCTACAATTTTTCCCGATATTCTCTAAATGCATTAATATCTACTGTGATCTAATATTCAATAGCTTGAAAACTGAACCAGTTGCTCTTATGATATGATCCAATAAAGAGCTTTTAACTCTACTTTCTGTCGCCTTCTGATTCCAAGGTTCAAGGATACATATCCGACCGTGGTCGGTGGATTTTTCAAGACGTAAAAATCCTGAACATTTGTTCCTCCTGAAGAGAACAAAAGTCATGTGTTTCCGAATCGTAGATATTAGGGCTACTAAAGACCTTCAAGTCTGTTAAAAAGAGGTCTCAAATAAAACATTGAGGACTCTTCCACGACCTGATTTGAATTCTGGCGACAATGGTCTTTACATTTAAAGAGTGCCGTCAAATAAAATACAAAATAACTTTTCTCGAGATATTACTCACTACTTTTAACGTATTGTATACGTTAATATCAACGCTTGCTTCTGCACGGGACATGTATTATAGTAAAATGCAGAAGATCGTGGGTACGAGTCCCGGTGATATAAAACAATTGAACTAACCCAAATCCTCTAACGACTCCATGACCCTGGGGACGACTCAATCTCTAACGGAAATAATACCAAATACCTGTTAGGGGAATACAGGCGATTGCCACGCAGTACTGACAACCCGGGCTGATATCCCCAGCCGTTTTTTCTAGAAAAGTTGGTGTCTAAACTTTCTAGTATACCATTGGGCCTTCTAACGCCTTATAGTGGATAACTGTGCCCTTTAGCCGTCTCCAGATATCGGTAAGTAGTACGAGTAGCTAGTAGTAGGACTTTATTATACTAAAAGTAAGATACATACAATGTTATTTACAAATATGGGTCGCACGGGCAGTAAGCCGTACGTGCTGTTGACAGTCCGTTACAATAAAGTAATGTTTGGGTAATAATATAACTTAAAACAAAAAGAAAACACAATAATATTCTTCTTCTTCTCTTCTTAAACTTAATTTGTAGGATTCTCACCCTGTTTATTTCCAAAATCACTCCTCGGAGGAAGACGTACTGGATGTGCATTCACTGTCTATCCATCTCTTGGCTGGTCTTCTTCTTGTTCTTCTCCCGTCCATTGGTCTATCTTCTTTAGCTCTTTTTGCAAGCCGGTTTTTCTTCGATTCTTTCTATATGACCCTTACAATAGTTTCGTCTATCTATAATAAATTTGGTTATGTCTTGAATATGGCATTTGTCGCTAATTTCTGTGTTGTGCATTTTATCAAATAATGTTTTCCCCTGAATAGTTTTAAGATTTTCATTTCGCATGTGCTTATTATTTGTTTAGTTTTTGTTGTATCAGCCCTAGTTTCTGCTCCATATACGACAACTGGTCGAACTATCGTTTTGTATATGCGGGGTTTGCTTCTATTGACATATGTTTGTTGCGCCTAATTAAATCTTTCATATACCCTGATATTTGTGCTGCTTTATCAGCTTGTTTCTTTACTTCTTTTATTAAATTTTTAGTGTTGTTATTAATACACCTAAATAATTAAATTCGACACTTGTTCTACAATTTTCCTTTCCGCTTCTAATTTGCATCTTACTGGTTCTTTTGATATTGTTAAGCATTTTGTCTTATTCGTGTTAATTTCCATATTGTATTTTCTGGCATTTATATTAAATTGATGTAAAGATCTTTGTAAACTATCTTCAGATTCTGAAAGGAGAACGACATCATCTGCGTAACATATTAAGTGAAATCTAGTTTTTCCCATTTTATAACCCAAACGTGGTGGTACGTTTTCAATAAGTTTATCCATTATAATATTAAATAAGAATGGACTTAAAGAGTCACTTGCCTGATGCCCTTTGTGAGGGTTATTTCTTCAGTTTGCTGTTCTTTTGCTTTGATTACGTTTTGCAGTTTGTATTAATTGATATTATTGCTCTAATCAGTTCATTAGGAATTTCATTCTCTCTCAAGATATGTACAACATCTTCAAGCTGTACTCTATCAAAAACTTTCTTCATACATAATATTATTCTATTATACAATAATATTACAATTAGAAAATAATAGAATAACATTATGCATTAATTAGGTTATGTACAATTATTAAGAATTAATGATATTACATCTTGTTAACATATTTATTCACGAGTGAGTATATCGGTAGGTAAGGTACAGTCATTCCACTACAGGTGTTAGGAGTCCCTAAGGATGGCATGAAGTTAACGCTCTCACAGAAAATTGGATAAATGTGGCCAGATTTCTGGACAAGAAGCGGAAAATAGTACGCAAAGTATAATTATTAATACCACATAACTCTACTACTTACAAGGGATCTGTAAATCATTGTATGCAGAAACATAACTTCAAATTTCTCCCAAGAAGCGCTGATATAACAAGGCTGTGTCAAAAAAAAAAATCTGCCTTTTTAACTACAAGACACAGACATCGAAGCCAGAATCCAACAATGGCAAACCCCTGTACGGAATATATGTACATCCCTGGATGATTTAAGAGAGGAGTGAAGTGAGGCGGGACACGGCGCGGACGGGTGGTAGTGAGGGTTATCATGTCTGCCAATACAAGAGTTTATTACTTCGATACAGTAAAATGAGATATTTAGCATTGGATTTAGTGTCTTCCAATTAAAAACTGAAGATATTTTTGGACAGTCTTTGTATGTCACAACACTTCTCTGGAAGAAATTTCAAGGTAGGTTTCGGCATGCAAAGGTTGGACAGTTCTCTTTTGAGCTTGTAGTGGTTGATTTACAATATAAATGTATTGAATTTTTAAGTTATTATTGGTCATTGATTTCTACTAGAGCATGCCAGAAAATCTTTAGGGGATGGAAGAAGGCCTACAACTCAATGGTATTAATAAGCTGTTAGTTTATGGTGATTATGTAGTACTGTTGTGTGATAGCGAATAGTTACTAAAGGCCAACGCGCAAACACAATTGAGTAACACTAAGAAATTGGGACTGGAAGTAAATATCAATAAAAACTAAATATATGGTTACACATAGAAATACATTAAAGGCTACAATGGAAATGGACAGCTAATGACAAATGAGGGAAATTTTGAGAAGGAAGTGGCTGGAATTCAAATACCTAGGAACAATGACCACAAACAGGAATGAGATGCACAAGGAAATTAACATAGGCTCAATTCTGGAAATGCTGCTATTATTCATTACAGAGACTCTTGACGTCCAAACTCCTTTCAAAACACGGTTTAAACTGAAAATATATAGAACTATTATTCTACCAGTTATATTATATGATGCGAAACATGGACTCTTACTTTAATGGAGGAAAGGATTATTCCAAGTATTTGAGAATAAAGTTGTTAGGAACATTTTGGACCAAAGAGAGATGAACACACAGGTGAATGGAGAAGACTGCTTAACAATGAATTAGATGTATCCTTTAGTACGTGCCTTGAGTTCACAATATAGGACACAGAGTTTTACTAACCTTCCAAAGAAAGATATACTGAGGATTTTCAAGTCCTTAAAACCTCATATGGGTCCTAGTATAGAATATAATTACCATGGTCGGTTCTGGATCCGTTGTTCGCGGGTTTAAACCGTTACATTTGGTAGATTTTTCAGAGCGTTAAAATCCAAAGTATCAATTCCTTATGAAGGGAATTAAAGTCTCTGGCCTCGTGTCGAGAAATGTAAGACATCAAAATAACTTCAAGCCTAGAACAAGAGGCATCTGTTCAAATTAAAATTACAACGCTAATGACTGAGAGATGTTAAAAAAAACGGCATTAAACAATGATAATAATAATAATAATAATAATAATAATAATAATAATAATAATAATTATCCATCCATAGTAATTCTGCCCGAAGGCAGGTCCTTCACTGCAATCATAGCATTTTCATGCTATGCTTGCAGCTTTACTAGGTAATTGTGTAGGTGTGGTAGCTTCCCGTTGCTTTCCACACCGGGGAAGGATGATGATGATAATGATAATGGTAAGAATGATATGTTAAGGATGATGGCATATGATTTCGGGGACCGTTTGGGCCTTAACGTTTTCCTGACATTTGTCTTACAGGTGAGGAAAAAACCCAGATAAAAACCTCACCCAGAAGAACTGCCCCGACGGGGATCGTACCCGGGCCCGCTGCGTGACAAGGCAGCACGCTACCTCGAGACCACAGCGGTGGACAATAATAATTACAATGATAATAAATAAAACTACTGATCCTGGAAAGATTTGAACACCCAGTACTCGGAATTGGGAATGGACGAGGTAATCACTAGTCCACCAGAATCGACAAATCCTATGGAATGAAGCGTTATATTTGATCAGGCAACTATAATAAAAAAAACACTCAAGTTTGATATCTCCTAGAATAAACTGAATGTAATAATAATTGTGTTATTATTTAATTTTAATATTATTATTGTCTTTTCTTTATGTAATTGTAATGTTATTGCTATTGTGTTATTACTTAATTGTAATATTATTGTGTTTTCTTTATGTAATTGTAATGTTAATGTTTTTAGTGTATAATGCTATTGTGTTATTATTTAATTGTAATATTTTTATTGTGTTTTCTTTATGTAATTGTAATGTTATTGCTGTTTTTGTTTATTTTGCTTTACACTAGTACCAATTATTACTTTATTGTAACGGACTGTCAACAGCACGTACGGCTTACTGCCCGTGCGACCCATATTTGTAAATAATATTGTAAATATCTTACTTTTTGTCTAATAAAGTCCTACTACTACTACTAATAAACAATAATAATTATAACAAATACGTAAAATATCTAAATATATTTATTTATCGGCGCTGTTAAACTACTCAGGATATTAACGTCGCAATTCAAATCTGAGCGTGAAATTGCAAAATATTTTCCTTCATTTTTTCATGCTTTATGTTCTTTTACGTGCCATAAATCTACTGCGCGATCCCAACCGAAGGAAGTCAAATTCAGGAAATTTATCCTCTTGAGATCCATTATAACTAATTGTCATCTGGACCGACTAACTCCATTGGAATATAACGTTCTTGCTAATCAGCCAACTACAGCAAAATCACTTAAGACGATACTTCTCCGGAGGAACACTACAACAACAACAACAACAATAATAATAATAATAATAATAATAATAATAATAATTTATTATTATAACAATAGTAATAATGATAATAGTAATAATAATTTTATTAATATAAAATAGTAATAATAATAATAATAACAATAATAGTAATAATACTAATAACTAAAATAATAACCCATACATCTGTAGTAATTCTGCCCGAGGGTAGGTCTTTCACTGCAATCATACCATTTTCATGCCATGCTTTAGAGCTTTACTAGGGAATTATAGGTGTGGTAGCTTCCCGTTGCTTTTCAGACCGGTGAAGGATGATGATGATAATGATAAGGATGATGATAATGGGCGGATGCTTTTCGGGTACTATTATAACAATAATAGTAATAATAATAACAATAATAGTAATAATAATAATAATTAAAATAATAATCCATCCATCCGAGGTAATTCTGGCCGAGGGCAGGTCTTTCACTGCAATCATAGCATTTTCATGCTATGCTTTGCAGCTTACTATGGAATTATAGGTGTGGTAGTTTCCGTTGCTGTTCACACCGGTGAAGGATGATGATGATAATGATAAGGATGATGATAATGGCCGGATGCTTTTCGGGTAATTTTGGGCCCTAAACTTCCTGACATTTGTCTTACAGGTGAGGAAAAACGCCGAAAAAACCTCACCCAGGAACCTGTCCCGACTGGGAATCGAACCCGGGCCCACTGCGAGACAAGGCAGCACTCTACCTCGAGACCACAGCGGTGGAAATAATAATAATAATTGTTATTAAAATAATAATTTAATTTATTTTACAAATTTCTTTCATTAGTTAAATCGTTAGTTTTTCGTCAACCGCAGTGATCTCAGTTCACGTCGCGGCCTCGTATGGCCGGTTCATTCCCGGTCGGTACAAAATTTCTGATTGAGGTTTTTTAGGGATTTTCCTCACCTGTGAGATAAATGTCCAGACAATTTATGGCTATCATAATCATAATCGATATCATGTTGTACTTAAAGGCATATCTATAGGCCTAACGCAGAGGTGGTCCTGGCATTTAAGTAATCATTCATCCAAAGAGGTCCTCTACGTCCTTGTGTGACCAAAAAAAGCACGGGTGTGATACACAGTTCAAATCCTTCCCAACAGGTCGTGCCTCTCTAGGGCAAGTTTTGCATGGGATATTTAAAAGTACCTATGAAGGGAGATATTAAACGAAGATAAGAATATTTAATATTTTGTCTAAGGTAACAATTTTAATATAAGTCAAAATAAAAATAACTTACGTATATAAACACATGAGTGTATATCAAGCAAGAAACGTTAGTAGCAGAAAAAAGTATACACGTGAAGAAACTGAAAATAATATATGGATGGTGTATGTGCTAGGAATATCTTTGTTGCTATTATGTTTTTAGTTTACCTGAGGATTAAAACAGGGAGGGAAGTCTCTTCTCAATGTTGACTGCACTGAGACCTATTAATTTTGCCGAGAGATGAAAATGCTTTAATTAAATTAAAACGCACCCCCAGCACCAAGTTGTTCCCCTAGCATAAAGTGTTTCTCTCTTCATGATAATCATCATTACAGACTTCATCTGACCAGCGTGTTGCTACTTGTTCTGTTTCTTGTCCAATAACTTCTCGTTTTTAACTGTTCGCTAGCCATTTAACCGCAACTTTCACGGCTGTATTCAAAACCCTAGGGAAGAAAGTTGTTAAAAACAAAACTTCAGCTAAAAACCAGGAAAGGTATTAAGATACCAAAACATGGAATAGAAGCATAGGGAACTATACCTCTAGCTATCATAGTGCAAGAATATTTTCCTATGTAGCCATTATATTGATATAAGAACAACCTAGACATTTAAGACAGCGCAGAGAAAACTTTCCATACATCCATATCCTGAGATAATATTTTCCCTATAGGCCTATAATTAAACTCCTTCAAGCTTCAAGCCATCGTTAATGCTTGAATGCAGGCTTTCACGGCCGGTAATCATAATATTAAGTGATTCCGGGCTATGTGGCCGTGGTCCATGACTGGTGTTCCTTTCAGATGTTCTCCCTCGACTGCGGAGGGTATCTTCAGAGGTCAGTACTTCTAAGTAATGTTCCCTGGTTGAAGGTTCGACTGTGAATAATAGTCGAAACTCCGATCAGGGAACAGTAATTAGAAGTACTCGCCATTGAATATGCCTTCCGCAGTCGAGGGAGAAACGTCTGGAAGAAACTTGTCATATACCACGGTCACATAGCCCGGAATCTCTTAACATTTTAATGTTTTTCTCCCATCTCTTTCTTGATCTAACTACTGGACGTTTTCCAACTATAATGGCGCAAGGGCCTAAAAAACTATTTTTTTTTATTTCGAAGTTGTAATAACGCGGAGAAGTTGCGAATTATATAGACAAAAAAAATCAAATCGGTTGACATCTTCCGGTCGTGCAAAGGCTCTAAAGTCTGACAAAATATGAAAAAAAGCTACATTTTTAGATTATTTCTTTCATTTTTTAATCAGATGTTTTCGTAATGCAATAGTTTGTAACGTCTTCAAATAGAGCCTAAAAACATTGTGTTGTAATTTGGTTTAGATCAGTTGATATCTTCCGTTCGCGCATAAGCTCCAACATTTGCCAGAATAATGAAAAAGTTATTTTTGTACGCATTTTTGGTATTTGATAAATAACTTCCAGAGTATTCTCAGATCCCACAGATAGACATAAACATGCTTAGCAAACATCAGCAATACCTACTTGATATTAAAAAGAATAAATAATTGCAAAAATGAAGGTTTTTTTCATATTTTGCCAAACTTCAGAGCCTTTGCGCGACCGGAAGATATCAACCGATATTGATAATTTTTCTTATTTTTCTTAGCTATATAATTCGCAACCTTTTTGCTCTATTACAACCTCGAAATAAAATAATGAGTTTTTCGGCCTACTCTAGCAAGTAAGGGTTAAATTTCCCAGTCTTTAAATTTAAAAAAATCAAATGGCAATAATATGATTTTTTAAAACAAATTAAAATACTGAATATTGGAACTAATTTTAGGAATTCAGTTTATTGTATAAATTGTATCCTTAGCTAGTTTACCCCAGAACAACTTCTCCCAATACAACTTTTTTTATTACCTATTTATTCAAACATTACACAGGAACACTCCTTTTTTAATGTACTAAATTTACAGTCAGAATATTCACAGGCCTATATGACGGTTTGTTCTTAACCTGTTTAAAGAAAAATAAATAAATAAATAGAATTACGGAATGAAAGAGAGAGCTTTGTAGTACACGTGGTTAGATATTCTCCCTCCACTTTAGGATCCCGAGTAGGAGTATTGGTCGCTCTATGTGTGCTTCGAAGTGAGCAGGTTTTTCTGGGGGTTTCTCTTGTTTTATCATGTCCAAACCTTTAATCCATTTCTTCTCTATACTCAAGTCATCAATTTCGTTCTACTTCAATTATCTGTTCTAGTGATGGTGAGACAAACGTAGTCAACGGGCTTCCTCGTCACTTTCAGTACCGGTAATATTAGTTTTCAGCTCATTTTTTGACCTGTCATTACAAAGTGCACAAAAAAAATTGTAGAGTGGAAAATATGCACTACATATATATACATATATATATATATATATATATATATATATATATATATATATGTGTGTGAAATTATGATATATATAGCGAATTTTGAAGTAATTAAGCTATTGATGTTGTTATCAGAAAATAACTTCGAAATATTTTTACAAATCTTCATCGATCCTATTTGGTATTCACAAAAAATAACAAAAGAAACAAATTTATACATTACATATATTTGGTTCCGAAAAAAAAAGCTGTGACCGCTGGAGGGTTAACAGACACACACGCATATATATTTATAAATATATGCCAAATTCGGCATGTAGCAGTTAATTAAGAAAACGTGAGATCGAGTTCGTTAATTTGAAGTGAAAATTTGAAAATCTCTCTAGCGGCCGCAATTTTATATATTTTGTACCGACATTTGGTATATGCCATTGCAATACAATTTTGAATGAAAATTTAAAAAATAAACGAAATTAGACAAATGAACGTGGGAATTTACGTGAAAGCCGAAATTAATCGCTCTAGCGGCCTCCATTTTTATTTTCTCAGAAACCAAATTTGCATGTAACAGTTGAATAAGAAATAAAGTATCAAGTTGTTTGATCAGCAAATTCGGGCCTTTAAAAGTGTGAGTTAACCTGAAAGCTGAGAATTTAGTGAGAATATTTTCAACTTGTACCTGGTGATTTTTTTTTCCTCTCAATGAATCTTGATACATGTTACACATGATTTAATTTTCAGAAGAAAGAAACAATACGTAAATTTGCAAATTGGTAGCCCACCGTATATTCGATTTAGTGACGGATTCACTTATTTTACGCAGTTCCTGCTCGACGGACATTATTGGTAATGTCAAGTGTCCTACATAGTTATTAAGCGTATCATATACTGTGAACAACTTACAAACAAACTATACAATTAATCAATTTTATATTTTAAGAGATTATATACTTACTAAAATAGCAAGGAAAATACAAGACTAAATAATATTTTTTAAATTGCAATGAAAACATGCAGTTTGTATGGTTGTTATGGTAACACAAGTGAGTCACAGTTTTTGATAAGCTCTCCCTAGCCGAGATTCCGTGAGCTGATATAAAAGTTGACACGCGACTCGCGGCTCAATGAAAAATTCGAGTTCAAGGACGAAATGGCACGAAACCATAAGCTACTAACCAGGAGCATTCAATAATAATATAATAATAATAATAATAATAATAATAATAATAATAATACAAATAGGGATGAGATGAACAAAGAAATTAAACATAGATTCAGTTCTGGAAATGCATGCTATTATGCATTATAAGGGACACTTGTCGTCCCCTCTCCTTTCAAAAAACGTTAAACTGAATATACATAAAACAGTTATTCTCCATGGACTCGTACTGTACGGGAGGAAAGAAGATTACGGTTATTTGAGAATAAAATTCTTAGGAAAATTTTTGGGCCAAAAATAGGCGAATAGACAGATGAATGGAGAAAACTACATAATAGTGAGCTACATGATATGTATAGGAGGCTTGATATAAGAAGATTAGTCAAGCCTCGTAGGCTGCGATGGGCAGGACATGTGGCACGCATGGGGATGAAAGAGGTGCATGGAAGCTTCTGGTAGGAAACCCAGAGGGAAAACGCCGCATTGTAGACCAAGAATGAGATGGCAGAATAATATTATCCATGATTTGAGGGAAGTAGATTATACAGGGGATGATTGGAAAACATTAACTTAGGATAGTGATGTACGGAGAGCCTATGTCCGCGCGGCCATGAACCTACGGGTTCGATAGAGCCAGTGAGTTAGTTAGTTAGTAATAATAATAATAATAATAATAATAATAATAATAATACAATATAATAATTATTGTATTTTTCAATAATCTGTTCAATACGAAATATAAAATCATTGGTTGATCATCCACTCCGGAATTCACACTGTTCTATTAATTTATAAAAAAATAATTTGTTTATTAATATTCTTTCGTATGAAGAAGTGACTGAATTCAAATACCTAGGAACAAAAGTGACAAATTGGAATTAAATGCACAAAGAAATTATACATAGGATCAAATCTGAAAATGCATGCTATTATGCATTACAGGGACTATTTAATTGTCGTCCCAACTTCTCTCAATAAACGTTAAATTGCATATACATTAAAACTGTTATTCTCCCAGTTACAAGATATGGATGTGAAATATGAATTTTTATTTTAAGGAAGCAGAAGAGTTTACGACTGTTTGAAAATGAAGTTCTCATGAAACATTTTGGACGAAAGAAAAATTATCAGGCAGCAAATGGAAAACTGCAAAACAGTGAGATCCATGATCTTTATAGAAAACCAGATATAATAAGATATAATAAGAACAGTTAAGTCTCGTATACAGCGATGGGCATGGCATGTGGCACGAATGGGGAATGGAAGAGGGGCATGGTAGCTTCTTGTAGAAAAATCAGAAGGAAAATGCCCAATTGGTGGAAGAAAAATGAGGTGAGAGAATTACATTATCCATGATTTGAAGGAAGTTGATTGGAAAACATTAGGTCAGGATAGGGATGTGTGGTGAGCTTATGTCCGCGCGGCCATGAACCTACGAGTTAAACAGTGCCAGTGAGCGAGTTAATATTCTTTAATGAATCTTAAAGAACTGGATTAATAAATTGATACGTCTGCAGTTTTTACATATTATTTAATTTCAAATTTAAATGCAGGAACAATATAGGACACTTCAATATGAATGGGAGAAGAAGAAAAATTCCTGTAAATACTGCATTGAATTTATTTTACAAATACAAATTTAGTATGACTATTTAACTCATGCCTCTAATGGCAGTCACTGACCAATCACATTTCAATGAATTTTGATTTACAACCAATCACTGTCTTTTTCAACTCCATTTTATCACTTTCATTTCATCAAAAGGTTCCCAGATTATATATATAGTGCACGAATGTAAACTGATTCTCATTGCGAGATATAATAGGAAAACATTCGTAGCAATTGATTATACCACAAAAAATAAAAAGAAACCACTCTTTTTGCACTTTCTTAAACACATTATTTCCCAGTAATTAACATTGCAGGAAAATATAATTGACGTAATTACATCATAAAACATCAGAAATCAATTAATAACCTGTAATGATGTTTCATTTTTTCTCCACTAGGGTGCATTCTTACAATATTGCGATTCTATTTGGCAATAAATATGATCCGGTTGCAGTGATGAACAAATGAAGCATAACGTTGTCATTTGTTTTCAAACATCGCCGTTTACATTAAATATATAAATATTTTAAAATAAATATATTTAAATAAAGATTTGTGAGTAAACAGCTTAATCGTATTCGTTAAATAGTCCTAACAAATGCCACTCTTGATTTCCAAACTCTCTAGAAACATTCAGTCCTCACTTCGTGAGCCGTGAATTTATCGATAATTTGGAAATCACTCGTAGCATTACTTATGAGAAGATAATTCTGCACGTTTCCATGGATATTCACAGATGTTAGATATATGTCTACCCGATGTCTGTACGATATATCATTTCTTGCTATACCCATTCCAATACAGCCTGCTTAATTAATTTATCTTCGGATTAATCCGTTGAAAGTCATATGGAAATGGGGGGGCACAGAACACAATGTTCTTCGCATAGCCCAAAATGACAAAAAAATCGTATTTTATAAGGTCTGGTGTCCCTTGTGGGCCTCAATATCAATAGCACATCATACTATCTCGGCCAATCCAGTGTTGTGGAAGATACTCGTTGAGATGACTACATAAGAGGTTGTGCCTATGTGGCGGAGCACAGTCTTCAGAAAAAATAAGTCATAATATGCCTTTTCTATCGCTGAATCCTTCATTTTCATTAATGGCTACAATAATGAGCATCAGCTATATTTAATTGTTTGACTAGCCTCATGGGCTAGTAGAGTCTGACAACAGTTCATGAGGTCACGGGATCAATTCCTGATAAGACCATAGGGATGTTTTCTTAAATGGAATTATTTCTGTGGTTGTCCATAGTCTGGAACTTGCGTTAAGTTTGGGGTAAGTACTTCCCTGAATAACAAATTTTAATTATTTTTGTTGTAATTTTACTGTAAGAACGAAACCTGAGAGAGACGTAAATGTGAAACTATCAAGATTTCTAATGGTATGTGAAACTATACATAGAACATTAAAGAACAAAACAAAAATAGATACTAGATTGAAGTTTTATAAAACATTGGCAGTTCCTTATTACTTTATGCGAGTGAAAATTGACTAATGACCAAAAAATTACAAAGTATAATACAAAGCGTAGAAATTAACTTCCTTAAAAGAACAAAAGGCTGCACAAGAATGGATCGGTTAAAGAATGAAGATATTAGAACAGAGTTAAATATCTATCCATTAAATGATAAAATCAAAAAAATATAGATAAAATGGTTTAGACATGTAGAAAGAATGAACGTGACAAGATTACCAAAAGCAGCATTTAACTACTAGCCAAGAGGTTCAAGGAATGTAGGAAGGCCAGTGAAAAGATGGACAGAACAACTGTGAGGCGGAACAGACATTTTACACAGCCCGTGAAATGAAGAAGAATAAGAAGAAGACTTCCCTGAGACTTTATTATCATTTATCACTCATTATATCATCTGGATAACTAACTCCATGTCCCAGGTTCTTTCTACCTATGAAATGGATCACAATTCCACCAAATACCATAGGAGAAAGCCCAGAAATATCATATAATCAACCTGGTGGCATTGGATACAAAAATAGTTTTCATTGTTGGAAACCGAAACTTGGAGAGATAACCTTTCATGTTACATTATATTTGTGAAATGAATCCCATACTACAACCAGTCATAGGAATTTTCATTTTTGTCTCTTTGATTTCGAATAACCCTATATTTATTTTTCATTCCACATGTATATCTTCATCTTTCCAAATTTCTCAGAACTCAATAAATAACGGTACACGAACAGACAAGATGAATAATATTATTAATAATAATAATGATAATAATAATAATAATAATCTGTTAGAGAAAAATTAGGATAATTTGATGAATATTAACTCATTAATTAATCCAATCTTGCTTGCTCATAATTAATAGCATATTTGTATTTGAATTATTACAAGATCGATAAGACGTAGAGAAAATTTGTTAAACTCTGTAAGTATTTCAAAATCATATTAGTTGTTAATCAGGGAATCAATCAATTGATTATAAACAATTGATTGACTAATAACTTAGAAAATTCAATTTGATCGCTGTTCAGACATGAACGCATGTCCGTTATTACCAATTTGTTTTACAGATTTTTAGCGCAAATAAATAAATTGTTTTTAGTTGTCAATTTATCAGCCTCGGTGGTCTAGGGGTCATGTTGTTTTCCTCTGGTTAGCCCTAATGCTGATAAAGCAGATGATATTATGATCATAATATCTATCTTCTGATTTGTGGTTAAAGCCCAACTTAAGTCTCTCCCTAGAATGATAAAAGATGAATAAGAAATTCGTAAGTAGTAATATAATATTAAAATATATATGCAGATATCTGGTCTTGAGAATGACAGCTTGGCTGTAGAAACTTGTTGACCATTTTAAAACATTAATTGGTGAAATGGGCATATTGACTGCATATATATTTTAATATTTTGTCACCAAGAAGATCACTTGTGTATTAAAAATAGTAATATAATGTTACTAGAGATACCATTACTATTACCGAGGTAAAGTCTCGAGGGTTGCGGGTGCAAAATCTGCCGAAGTAAATGTTCTTTTTAAGGATGGAAAAATCCAAAGGGCAAGTTCTCTGGGAGGAACATTACGCCATAGGTTCAAAGTCAAAACATTTTAGGATTCGGAAAATAATCTCAAGCCTAAATGAGAGTATCAGAGATAAATTTAATCGGCTATTTCCAGACAAATAATGTCTTTATTTCCTATCATGTGTCTATTTCAGGCAATGAGATATCCTGTAATCATTCGCTTATATCTGTAGGGAAATAATCGTAATAAGCCTTGTTAAGTAACTATTCTTAAGGGGGCTTTGTAATTTTGAAACATAAATTTGTAATAATACATATTTCATATATAAACGTATAATTTAGATGTACAATAAGTTTGAAGACCGAAACACAATAGGCTAGTAACGAGTGCCTTGTGTTTCAGAATAAGTATTACAGACTTCTAGGGGTTTTACTACACCTGTCGAGTCGTATGAAGATCTTCTCGCACGAATTCTGGCGGCAACAGAAATTATTGAGCACATACCAGGTCTTGTGGGGCGTGTGTATGAAAACATGCGTTGCAGGTAAACTTTGTGCAACGAACAACATGGTCGCCATGTGGAATCAGACTTCTAGTACAACCCTTAGAAGTCTGTAATATTTATTCTGAAACACGCGACACGCGATATCAGCCCATTGTATTTCGTTATTCAAACCTATTTTACATGGAAATGGAAACACTTCCCCAAAAAGAATGGGTCGACTCTTGCTCATGCACTTGTCTATGATTTATAGCGCGATTCACAAGAGAACATTGTCTCTCTCTGTTTAGAAAAACACGATACAGCTGTGAGACCAAAAGCGCAACGGCTGCTAATCCTACCATCGTGTCCCCTTAATACCGTAGCACATAAGATTGAGTCATGGTCCCATACGTTATCAAGGAGAATGCCTCGCGTTAGATCCTAGGTAGCATCAATTTTTTTAATATTAATGCGAGTTTAATGTTATTTTTCAGAGATCCTGGACTATATAATTTAATAAAAAAAAGAGAGGAATAATTTATATTCAACTCCTGTGGGTAGGCTGAACCTGGCCTTAAAAAAAACAAACCATATATGAAAGTTAAAATTCTACTTCCTCACATAAGAAATAAAAAAAATACCAGTGAACTTCATATCTTGTCCACAGGCCATCAGCATCTACTACAGCTCGAAGTCGATTCGGCATGGATCTGACGAAATCGCGGAAGAATTCTCGATAAGGATTGTCCTCCTCTTCCCGGACGAGATCTTCCCAGTTTCGAGAACTTGATCCCACAACTCGTGTTTATTTCGAGGGGGTTGGCGGTCACACTTCTTAATCCTCTCCTGTTTCAATTTCGCCCATGCATGTTCGATGACATTCAATTCAGGTGACTTCGGAGGCCAATGAATTATTTCGATCTTGTGCCTCGTCCAAAACCATATTTAAATTCTTCCGGCATAGTGCCCTACTGGAACAGTAATGCTCCATTGGGAAAAATGTTCTGGGCGGAAGGAAGGAATACATTTTCCTGAATATGTTCATACATCTCCGCATCGAACCGACCATCAATGCGTTCTATCACGCCAGCCCCTTCACAATGATACGCTAAAACGCCCCGACCTTGCATGTCGATGTACAAAGCGTTCATCATGTCACGATAGACATGGCGAGGACCATCGTAATTACTCGAGATGGTTGTTTCGTCGGAGAAATTTACATTTCTCCAATTGAAATACATTCGACTGGTTGCGAAAGCAAGAGGGTTGATGGCATGTTCTTCCCTCAAACATTCAATTTGCGCAGCCCTCCGGTTCCTAATATCACGGCTCTTCAATCGGTTGATTACAGTTTGGTCACAACTAGGGAAGTCAGATGTTGATCGTAATTCGTTAGCAGTTCGAAAGGGATCCTGTCCAACTGCCTCGAATAAGGCAGCATCCTCTTTCCTGAAGAAATCCGTGGACGTCCAAGAAGAGGGCAATTTGCGACCTCCCCTAAAGTTTGAAATTGATGAGCCCATCTAATGGCCGTGCTCCGTGGTTCGCCGACCAAACGGGCAGCGGTCCTAGCCCCATTTCCAGCGTCTACTAGAGCTATAACTCGCTGTCTCAGATCATGCCTGTTCGCCATGCTTATGAAGAATGAGGGACAACATTATTTGATATGAGTAGACAATGATTATTTAATATGACATAAAAAGGCACCTCTAACCCCATAATAGTGAATATCACAATCCTAAATTGAATTAATAAATAACAGGATAATACAAGATCGTCATTGGGCCCAAATATTCTGAACTAATCAAATTAAGTTCACTTAGATAATACAAACAAACCATTTAATATAGAAACATTTTAGGTCAGGAAATAGAACGCCGGATTAGCTCTGCAGTTCCGCACCGGACTACAGAATTTAACATTGAAGGTTCGAATCCAGCCGAGGAGTTCATAATTTTTTGTTTATATCAGGTTGAATTTTATTTATGGTTGTTGATATTCCCTAAACTATATATATATTATATTATATATATATATATACAATTATTTATCTCAGATTTTAGTGACTATATATATATAGTCACTCAAGCCTGAGATAAAATATTTTGTTGTAAAACATTCATATATATATTTTACAACAAAATATTTTATCACACATTTGGGTGACTTTCGGAGCCAGTTATCTTATCAACCTAGAAGAAAAAATAATTAAGTAAATCTTGATGCGGTAGAGTGTGTATCATGGTTCGAGCTATACGCGCATTCGCAGTGTCGTCTATCTGAGACTTCAAATATTCCACCGACACATTCTTTTTTTTGGAAGTGTAAATTTCCGGACACCGGTTCCTTACCAATCAGCCGTCATATACTAAGTCCCCTCTACAACCCCTAGAAGTGTATAATACGTTTTCTGAAACATTCTGTATATAGGATTATTTATGGATCAAGTAAACAAAACTTGTAAAACAATTTTCACAATAATACATATATTACATTGCATAAGAAATTGTTTATCATTTGTACCTAATGTCTTTATATATATATGGTATGATAAGAAAAATAAATGCCTGGACGGGATTCGAACCCGGATCTCTGAGTCTGTACCTCAGCGTGATATCCATTACACTACCAGGCGAATCCAATTCAAACACTTATTTTTCTTATATATGTATTATACTCTCCATTATTACTAGAAGTCGCGAGAACACTGTCTTCACTGCCATCTAGTAGCTGACTATATCAAGTAAGCAAATTAAAGAGAATATTTATTTTACTTTATAGCAGTGACGCTTTATCTATATATATATATTATATATAAATAAGCGATATATTAATTAATTATAGTTTATTATTTTTTCTTCTTTTATAAATACTAGAAACGAGTTATTTCTTAGTGTATATATTATTTTATTAGATTTAATTTTAATTGTCTTCTTCTTCTTCTTCACTTCACGGGCTAGGCAAATTGCCTGTTCCGCCTCACAGTTGTTCTGTTCATCTTTTCACAGGCCTTCCTACATTCCTTTATAACCTCTTGGCTTATAGTTGAAGCTGCTCTTGGTAATCTTGATACATTCATTTTTTCCACGTGTGTAAACCATTTCTCTCTATATTCTCTGATTTTCTCATCCAATGGGTATATATTTAACTCTGTTCTTATATCTTCATTCCTTATCCGATCCAATCTTGTGCAGCCTTTTGTTCTTCTAAGGAAGTTCATTCCTGCGCTTTGTTTCTACCTTGCAGTTTTTTGGTCATTACCCAAGTTTCGCTCCCATAAAGTAATGCAGGAATTTCCAATGTTTTATAAAACTTCAATCTAGTATCTCTTCTTGTTTTATTCTTTAATGTTTTATGTATAGTTCCGCGTATCATTTGAAATTTCAACAGTTTCATATTATGTATCTTTCAGTTTTTGTGTTTATAGTAAAATTACAACCCAAATAATTGAAATTTGTTACTTTTTTCAGAGGTTTGTTGTCTATTACGATTTCTGATCTTATATGATCGTTTCCCCAAAATGCCATTATTTTTGTTTTTTTTTTTCGATATTTTGAAATTATATTCTTGACATAACTGATTTAATTGATGTAAAGAGTACTGCAAATTGTTTTCATTTTCTTGCATAATAACCACATCGTCAGCATACATTAAAACGTTTAATATTTTAAAACGGTCCATTCTTATACCTATATTAACAATACTTTTCCAATTTTGGATGATGTCATTAATATATAGATTAAAAAGGGTAGGTGAAACTACACCCTTGTCTTACACCTCTATTTATTAAAATAGCTTCGGTCTTTGATGTGCCTATATTTATTATAATTTGAGACTTTACATACAAACTTTTTATCACATAAATTAATTTTGCTTTAATTGTCTTTAATGTTATTGTATTGTTAGACCTTATTTTTATTATTTTTGCGCGATAGTGCTTTTTGTCGTACTTACAGCAATGGCGACCATGATTGAAAGTTCAACTTCCTACATATCGGGATTGCCAATCTAAATAACTATAAGTTATTTTAATATTACATGTATATCACGTGCGGGAAGTAAAACCACTGCCCTCTATGTATACTACGTACAATATATCCTATACACAAAAAATATCCAAAAGGTAGTGTTAATGTACATTATACGAAATAAATCACTGCATTTTAAAATAACTGAACTTTATTAGAAACAATATAAAACAATAAATACGTATTTGCGGCCATGTTATCAATACTTGTTCTCAAGATCTTCTGTTGTTTTATCTAATATACACTGCCCACACTATTAACGTTAGTCAATTGTTTATAATGAACGCAAATATTTCCAGCAAAGATGTTAATATTTGACTAATATTTATTATTTTGAAAACACCATCGCGCAAAAAATAATGTACAACGCACGTTTGTGAAGTGTTTGACAGAATCTCGGAAATTAAACTCCTCGCTGTCGCTCGGTTTAAATTTTTTTCTGGATTCTGTAAAAACCACTTCCCAACTTCGCATCGCAATATACTATTTCCGTTTGGTATGTAATATCATTGTGATTTTTAAATTTGAATGTAACATGTGTTTGTCCTGCTGAGTGGAAGAGAAAGCCACATGGTCTTAACTTCACCAGACTATATAAATAAATAAATATACACCGTGTCCCATTCAAACCTCCCATATTTTAATTAATAATAATTCTCAAAGTATACAGAATTATGAAATGAGGTTGGTATTAAAAGAAAGACAAACTCAAAGAATGTTTGTTTTCATTTTTGCAGTTAATTCATCTGTCGCATGTTGGACGGTAATGACATAAAACAAAATAGCGACTCCTCAGCAACTAGAACAAACGGTTTCTGGTATACAAAGACACGTTGGGACAGTTCTTATCTCGATCTTCTAGGCATAAATGAGCTAAGAGACAAAATTCGTTATTGTGAGTTAACCGTAAAAGAATATCCGCCATGTGTTGCTATGCTTACACAGGAATCTACGTACTTGTCTCGATCTTCTTGGGATCAATGAAAGACAAGAATGGTTATTGTGAGATATCCGTAAGAGATAAACATATGCTGTCGCGGACGTTTTCGTAGAGCTTTTTGGGATATTCAATTCTGTGTACATTAATTTTGTGCATTTGTTATGGTTTAGACAGCGTAAACCACATAAGCGTCCAAAGAGCTATTTTCTTCACGTTTTCCACTACAAAGGGCGATTTTTAAGGCTGTAGGAGTTGCGTATCACAACTCTCTTATAGCCTATGTTCATCGCGGGGATCTCCTGAACATTTTGCAAAAAGCCCCATTACAATGGGATCAACAGTATGGCCGCGCATACAGCACGAACAAACAAACATTCATTTTTATATATTAGATATATATGTATGTGTGTGTGTGTGTGTGTGTGTGTGTGTAAAACAATGACAAATTCCCCTGAAACATCATATCACAGTAAAGCCAGGATAGTGAGCGTCACGTTCAAGTACCTTTAGGGGGTGAGTTTAACGCGAGAAAAGAAAAAGACGATTAATACAACGTTTAATTAATACAATACTAATACCATTACATTTTTAAAATCAATACTAAAGTCATTACTAGCGCATTCAATGCTAATGCCAATCATGTGGTAGAGTAGATAAGAATAAACATCTTTTTATAATTTTTCCATTGCTTTATTCTCCTATTTCCTTTTTTTATTCATTACCTGCTTATTTTTCACATTGTTTCTTGTTAGAAAAATGTATAAACACAACAAATGAAGAACGTGACACAATTTCAGTTATTCATGAAATGTAGACATTAGTTTTTAAAGAAATATCCGAAATCAGGAATCAGACTTTTTTTATTTGCGCCTTAAAATAATTAGGATCATTGATAAATACCAAACATTTAATAGAGGAAGAAACAAATATATGACGTTGAGCCTATTGTGCATATCATGCGAATATAAGGTATTTTAAGAGAAAATTAATTTCCAGAAATTATAAACTTAAATCGTATCATCCTCTAATAAGAACAGTCATCACTCTTCTGATACTTGGACATTAAGAGAAAATGAAAAACAAAAACTATTAGTATTAGAAAGAAAACTGTTAAGGAATATATTAGGCCCAAAAAAGGACTCAAACGATATGTGGGGAATCAGAACAAATTATTAAATAAATATGTTATATATAAAAAAAAGAATATTTGCAAATTACATTAAAGAAAATTGGACTAAATTGTTTTGGGAATATTAATACAAAGTAAAATAAGATAATGGTAAATAAGTTATACAAATGGAAGTCAATTACTGTAAGATCCATCAGAAGGAATAAAAATAAATCCGAAGGTGAAATAACTTTTATATTATTTATTTAATGCAGATTTGCTTGTCCTCTTCAAACATGTGATGGCTTCAAATACAAAGTCATGAACATGAGTTATACATACAGACATGAATAACACACAAACACACGTATATATATATATATATATATATACATGTATATGTATTACAATGAAACGATTGGAGGATGAAATAATGTAATATTTAAAATAATAAAAATCAGAAACTGGTTCTGTGTCATTAGAAATAGGCATCTGTGGAAGATTATTGTTGAAAATGCCAAACCATTCATTAATAGAGGTTGTAGCGTCTTTGGAAAGTAAAGTATAAATCAGGAATGCCGACCACAAAAGAAGGAAATCGGTGGAATTAATAGATTCGCAAAAATGTAAATCACAGGTTCATTTTTTACCATGAAATTTAGGATCAACCTTATTCCCTGAATATCTATTGTTTATTGATAACTAGGTATAGCTGTATAACATTGTTTTACCTCATAAAATACTGCTATTCTAGGAATAATAAATTTCACAACATGGAGAACAGACTTAAAATTACAATACGATCAATGAAAGTGAAAGATGGAATATTATAAAGTATTATAAACGTGAAACTTATAATGTTGTATTACGCGCGTGATCGTGAATCAAGTTTAATTACGTGAATTTACAAACAGAGGTCACTGGTTTTATCTTTACGACCGCGACAAATCATAGCGTGTGTGGCACAGCATGGGGGGGAAATTTTCCTCAACAGAAACCATACATTTCTACTTTCAACACTAATAAAAAAAATGTTCGCTTTACGATTCCTTTTAAACACATGAAAATAATTTCACTTAATAATACACAACACTTAATAATACACAACACTTAACAATACACAACATATAATTTAAAAGTACATTGTGTAATTTGTTATAAACATATATTCTTCATTTATCATTTTTTTATTTTTCATTCTCATTTACAGACACTTTGACTTTTTGTCAAACGTTCATATGTGGTCTGGAATTTCTGAATATATTCATTCGATATATTATAGATTTCTATTTTTTGTTGTCATGTGCCTTTTTACTGCATCTTCCTGATTCTCATTTGTAGTCGACCGTTGTGTCTCATGGTAACGTATGCAGCGATCCCTGGCTCGATTCCGGGCCAAGGCAAGTTTAGCAGCTCAATTTTTTTTTGCATTTTTATTCCTTCACTTAAAATACAAATTTCGGGTACTTTAATGTCTCCGAACATCACCTGGCCATTATAAATATAATATTAGCCTTGTTTAGTATGAATTATGGGGTGAATGATGCATGTCTTAAATGTTCGTGGCTTTGCAGTTAACCCTGGCATTCGGTTGATTACTCATCCAGAGACACTCCATGTTTTGAGTGGTCAAGAAAGTATGTGTGTGATTCAGATCTCCCGCAAGATATATTCCTGTAAGCGTCGGATGCCTTGGGGTATGTAAAACTGCCTATAAAGGGAGAAGTTAAACTAAGGAAAAAAGAGAAGGGATATATTCCCTTTTATGGGATTAATATCCACCTGTGATATGGAGAAGCTCACCGAAATAATGAATATATTACACATTAAATTAATTAATTATAAAATGGTACTGTCACATTGAGAAAAATTCCTGCGGGAAATCACGAGAAAGATAGATTAATATGTTTTAAGAAATGTGTAGGACGCTATTGTTGAAGTAAGCAAGAAATAGGAAGGATTGGAAGACTTAAGACTAGTTAACAGTGGATAAAAACAATCTGTTAATCTAAATAAATGGATAAAATCAACTGTCCAGAAGATTAACCAAATGAACAAGCCCATTACTACACCATGAGAGAAATTCAGAAGTCACTGTATGAGGAGATCTTTGTTCTTGAAGTGACTTTTAAGACTATAATGACGGAATAATTATTGATAGCGGATTTCAATTGAGTCCTTGCCTTCAACACAAGATAATCTCAAGAAAAAAATCTCGGTATTATAATCTGGTACCTTTCATAAGTGGTTCTCAAACACAACATCTGAACCAACTCGATTCGCACGAATAAAATGTTACATAGTTAATACAATGGAAAATGAAAGATAATTCTTTATCTTTTTATTATTTTTGTTTCTTATTAGGTTTTTGAAAGTAACCCTGATTTTATTATCAGCATTTGACATAGGAAACTTGCCTTGGCCGGGGATCGTGCCAGGGATCGCACAACTGTGGACTAGAAATGAGAATCAGGAAGATGAAGTAAAAAAGCACATGGCAACACAAAAATAGGAATCTATGATATATCGAATGAATATATTCAGAAATCGCAGGCCAGATATGAACTTTTGACAAAAAAATGATAAATGAAGAATATATGTTTATAGCAAATTACAGAATGTACTTTTAAATTATATGTTATGTCCTCTTAAGAGATCATAATTCTTATTCACAGACTTTGGCAAATCCTTGAAACATTTAAAATCCCGATAATAACGATACCCTGCTGCTGAATACAGCAGCGACCTAAAGATTTATATTGTGCTAAAACAGAATTTAGTTACTGTGCGTCCAAGCGATGAGACTGATCACGTTGAATGTTTGCGCATGTTCATTAATAAAAATAATAAAATGAGCTGGATCATTCATCACTCAGATATTTACAATTATTAAAATGCATCATGTTTTGTGGCAAGTTATTTACTCAGCCTCCTGAGTAACTCTATAAATGAATCCCAATTGACAATAAAAATCAGATACAATTATAATATCATTGAACGAAGCAGTTATTAGACTTAGGTCATATTTATATTCAAATTGATCAGGGAAGCGAGTGGAACCTGATTATGTAAGAGCAAATGTCATATAAAATGATCCGAAGAAGTCAGTATCAATGGAATGAAATGACTAGTTATTAAGGAGGGTAATGACAACTCAGGTAATGCCACCCTTTCTTTTTTTAAGACGGAAGTGGCCGACACATGGATAATAACTTAGTAGTGACAAAATCCTTTGCTCGACAGATTGGGTAGGAATATCTTCTAAGCCTGCAGTTAACTGATTTATCGTGGACAACCATAACTCTTCTTCTTCTTCTTCTTCCGAATGCAGTATTGGGTGATGATGCCCGTTCTGCGACTACAAAAACTGATCCTTCCATCGGTTGAAGGGTCTTCACAACCATAGCTCATTAGCTAAATTTACAAGCGGGGGTTTTACCCTGAGACAAACAACGCTAGCAAAAAAGTGTGGGAATATGGCAATTTTCTAGCGTCTGAAGCCTAGGAAAAACCCAAGCCTAGCTAATGTTTGTGACCCGACTGCACGTGAAGCCAGCACGGGAAAAAGGTCCAACCTCTGATGGCGTAAATCGCCAATGATAAATTTGTAACACCCCCATGATTAAAATAGGAGAGTTCGTTAACCAATGATATGTTTTGTTATATGTGCCTAAGCACTGATCTCAGGTCCACGAGATCGATGTAGTGGGAGTAACGAGTTTACCTAATAGGCGAGAGAGGCTTCTCCTTGTCACTTCATACACAAACTTAAACAAAAATTCATTTCTCTTCTACAATTACACAAAGTCACTTCTGTTATACATTTCTACAAGCCACCTCGCCTACACTCATATACTCGTCGACACTGGCAGCCTGGCCACCAGTGAAAACTTAACGCTAATTTTGGACTTAGCCGTTTTTTCGGAATAGTGTAACTTGTACATTATTTTTATTAAGCTTCTGAATAGGTAGGCCTCATAATTTAAGTCAGTAAATCTGTGATTCAGTAGGCCATCGTAGAATTACCAATGGGGTAAACCAACCAACTGACGACCTCGCCGATTAGAGATCAGTGCGAGGTAATTCAAACCAAAGATTGTACAGTGCTACATCATTTCGTGTGCTTCAGACAAGAATAAACTACTTTGAAAAGAACCTGTCTACACATTAATTCTGCCCGACGAAGTCCTTGTGGAATCCCTGGATGAGAACTCGTGCCTACCGATATTCAAACCTGAGCGAACCCAACACCTAAATTCCCCAGTGAACCGGGGAAGTCCATTTACAAATCCAGCGACCACCAAATCCTCAATTATCCAAATCATCCCCACATATATCCTTCATATTGTCTCCCGACAGTAGGGCTATTATCCAAGTAACCAAATGGATCCTGATAATAATCCCTCTCCAGTTTCTAGAATTTCTGCAAATTTTTATCCTAATAATTTTTACACTTAATGATAATTAATCCCTATTTTCTTCATCCAAGTCAACAACATATCTATTTAGATATTAAAAATGATAATAGGCCTAAATAACTTACCTTTTGGCGGCACCATGACTCAGTCTTCAATGACAATTAGCACCAGCCGCTTGTTCCGAGGATAAATGAAGCTGTCACCTAGGGCTGAAAATCGGCTGACATATAGTCCGGACGGTGAAAAAGTAAGAGCCTTACCTCATAATAACTTATGAGACTCGAAATGCATATAATGGAATTAGTTTACTTTCACGCCATTTTTAATTGTAATACCTGTAACAAATATTACCGTATTCATTATCTTTACCTTGCATACATGAGTAATCTTTGTTCTTACAGTTTCAATATTTACTATACTAAAGAAAATATTATTCTAACTAACTAACTCACTAGCACTATCAAACCCGTAGGTTCATAGCCGCGCGGACATAAGCCCTCCATACATCACTATCCCGAGCCAATGTTTTCCAATCTTCCTCTGTATAATCTACTTCCCTCAAATCATAGTTAATGTTATTCTCCCATCTCATTCTTGGTCTATCAACTGGGCGTTTTTCCACTGGTTTTCCTACAAGAAGCTTCCATGCACGTCTTTCAGTCCCCATCCGTGCCACATGTCCTGCCCAACGCAGTCTACGAGACTTAACTGTTTTCATTATATCTTGCTTCCTATAAAGACCATGTAATTCACTGTTATGCATTCACCTGTCTGTTCATCTCTCTTTTGTCCAAAAACTTTCCTAAGAACTTTATTCGCAAATACTCGTAATCTCTTTTCCTCCCTTAAAGCAAGAGTCCATGTATCGCATCCATATAATATAACTGGTATAAAAATAGTTTTATATATTTTCAGTTAACGTTTTTTGAAAGTAGTTGGGAAGTCAAGAGTCTCTGTAATGCATAAAAGCACGTATTTCCAGAATTGAGCCTATGTTCAATTTCCTTGTGTATCTCATTACTGTTTGTGATTATTGTTCTTAGGTATTTGAATACAGCCACTTCCTCAAAATTTCCCTCATTTTTCATTAGCTGTCCATTTCCATTATATAATGTATTTTTATGTGTGACCATACATTTAGTTTTATTGATATTTACTTCCAGTTCCAATTTCTTAGTGTTACTCAGTAGTGTGTGCGTGTGTGCCTTTAGTATCTCCTCGCTATCGCCCAATAGTACTACATCATCAGCATAAACTAACAGCTTATTAATACCATTGAGTTGTAGGCCTTCTTCATCTTCTAAAGATTTAATGGCATGCTCTAGTACAAAATTAAATAGTAGAGGATATAGTAAATCTCCTTGCTTCAACCCACTATGGATTTCAAAAGTATCTGAAAACTGTTTGCCTACACGCACCCTACTTTTTGTACCATTTAGACACATTCGTGTAAGTCTAACTAACTTTTTAGGAATTCCGAACTACAGCAGGGTACTATATAACTTCTCACTCTTAATTGAATAGTATGCCTTTTTGAAGTCTACGTATATTTGACGTACAGTACCATTATATTCCCATTTCTTTTATAATTTACTATACTAAAGAAAATATTATTCTACTCGTATTATTTTTCGAATTTATCTTTATATAAAAGTAAGTGTGAGTCTGTCTGTTCGTCTGTCTTTTATGGACTCAAACTATTTGACCGAATTGAATGTTTTTTTTTCTTACCATTATTTAGAGAATTTCTGTAGGACAATTGACGTATTATAACATCTTACCCTATGTACTATAGGGTCGGAGCTAAATAAAGGGCATCGGTGCACTAAAAAAGTAACTTTTAAGACGTTTAAATGGCTTACGCTGCCTAAACAATAACAAATACCGGTACATCAAATGAATGTACACTGAATTGGATATCTCTAAATAATCTACAAAAGACCGCGACATCATATGTCCACCTTTTACGGATAACTCAAATAACCATTTTTGTCTTTCAGCTCAGTGATGCCAAGAAGATCGGGTTAAGTAGTTTCCCGGAAAACGCCGCGTAATCAACACGGGGTAACCAAATAATTACTATATAAATGTATTATTCAACTAGACATTAAAACACATTTAATTTATTTAGACGTAGCAGCGCACGCCGATTATTAGCTAGTATACTGTATAAACGTGTCATTTTTTTCTAGTGAGCATCCATTGAGAAGGTGTATATCTGAAGACATATCTTATTGAACAACATTTTCAAGACAAATGTGTTGTACAAACACTGTAATATGATTGCGATGTATATATATATATATATATATACCATTTTGGAGCACAAATAATGTGACTCAATGTGGTGCCTGAGAGCACATGTACTCCACGATATTAAACTATAGGTTAGTTCGGTTAATATTAACTCCAATGGATATCTTTTTGTGGGAAAGGTTTTTTACAAGATCTCTGTACATCCCGACGAAGAATTAGTTCCCCACGTTACTGCAGAACTTCTTGTTTACAATTTATCTGTAGATATTGAAGAATTATTTTTTCTCCTGGCGCGACAGGCCTAGAAGGCCATTAGCCTACCACTCGGCTGTTGGCCTCACATCCACATGTGTAAATCACAGAGGTAGATGATCATCAGCCAATGTAGGGATGACATGTGGGCAGCATATCGAGTCCTCCAGCCGTTATAGCTGGTTTTCTCAACCTGGAGCCGCTACTTATTGAAGCTACCCAAATACTTCATGATGCTGAGTGGGCACCGGTCCCATACTGACCGAAATACCATGAGAAAATTTCTTCCCCCATGAGGACTCGAACCAGCGCAAGTCCCGTAGCTCTGCGTAGCTGGCTTCCTGCCATAACCACTCGGCTACGGCTCGGGACGAAGAATGATTAATTGTCCCTATTACTACAGAGCTTTTCTGCCGGTATTCATAGCGGAAACCGGATGCTCCTGACATTTGTGTTAACATACCAGACAATCACTGGAAAGGAAATGTATAATTTGTTACCAATTCATTGGCGATCAATTTCAACATCGGCTTTAACTGAAAGATCATTTTGTGTGAAAATATATACTTAATACGGAAAGCTATGATACATCCTATTGGGGAATAGGCCGATGTGTTTGCATTTCGCTAGAACAGAAAGTTGATCACCTTGACTTCCTTTTTCATATCTAAAATGTTATAATGACTTAGTGTCATTCTATATAATCAATAACTATTTAATAACTTGCTATGATGTAGTAAACGAGATCACACATAGAAATAGATGATATAATGGAAATGGACAGCTGAAATGGACAAATGAGGGAAATTTTGAGGAAGTGCCCGAATTCAAATACCTAGGAACAATAATCACAAACAGGAATGAGATGTACAAGGAAATTAATCATACAGGGGATGATTGGAAAACATTAGCTCAGGATAGGGATATACGGAGAGCTTATGTCAGCGCGGCCCCATGAACCCACGGTTCGACAGTGTCAGTGAGTTAGTTAGTTAGTAGTCAAGAGAATGTGTATTTGGCATATTTTATTTGCAATAGTTCCTCGCAGAAAGCTTTTGAATATAATCCTGGTAAAATATAAATAAAAAACTGACATTAAATCCCACAAGTTAATGAATAAATGGTGAATATGTGCGGCGTCTTATACCGCTATATAAACGTAGCCTGTATAGAGGATGCAGTTTTAATAAAGTCGGTGTCGATATATTTTACATTCACGAGAGAACGCTTGGATTAATTACTAGTGAAATATAACGACCTCTGGGAGACCTGCTCGCCTAATTAAAGAAAACTGCAGCAGCGTTCTTTAAACAACTACAGTGTTACGAAACCTATCCTATCTTAACAAATTCAATGGATTGTAGAATAATACGATATAAAATCTGTCATAATATCGTTTAATTTACACATTGATAGATTAATACAATATTTGGAGGAAAGTGAAAACTTGTAGATTATTTGCAGATGATGTATTGCCATTTAATTCTGTAACAATTTTTAAAAAATTACCGTAACTTTGAATTATAGAAACTATAACACCTTTACACACAAACATGTTAAAAAAATACTATTCCAAAATATACGAGTAAGTCATAATTAAAATTAATTAAATAAATATATAATTAAGTAAAGTGAAAGTACAATAAATTTAAACTGAAAATATATAAAACTATTACTCTACCAGCTATATTATATGGAAGCGAAACATGGACTCCTACTTTAAGGGGGGAAAGAAGATTAAGAATATTTGAGAATAAGGTTCTTAGGAACATTTTTGGACGAAAGACAGATGAGCAGACAGGTGAATGGAAAAGACTACATAACAGTGAACTACATGGTCTTTATAGGAAATCAGATATAATAATAATAATAATAATAATAATAATAATAATAAGAAGAAGAAGAAGAAGAAAGGTTCTCCCTAATGGGCATTGATAAGATATAATAAGAACAGTTAAGTCTCGTAGACCGTGATGGGCAGGGCATGTGGCTCGAATGGGAAATGAAAGACATTGAAGCTTCTTGTAGGAAAATCAGAGGGAAAAGGCCCAGGTGGTAACCAAGAATGAGGTGGGAGAACAACATTAACTATGATTTGAGGGACGTAGATTATATAGGGAATGATTGGAAAACATTAGCTCAGGATAGGGATGTATGGAGAGCTTATTCCCGCGCTGTCATGAACCTACGGGTTCGATAGTGCCAGTTAGTTATTTAATTAGTTAGAAAGTACATTACATTCTAAACTCAACAATGTAGCCAATAAATAGCCTATTTTTGGTATGAAGGAAATACCCAAGAATACAAAATAATATAATTACAAAAAAATAGACATTATCTTAGTCAAAACATAAATTTATTGTGTCGACGTTTCAATCTCCTGTTGTGAGATTATTTTCAAGACACGGTTGTTTATAAATTTATTGTACATAGTTACCATCACCAAGACAATATCTATACAAATTTAAATGTATAAATTTAAAATTTCAATTTATAGTTAAAAATATTTTAGCAAGGAATCATATGTTCCACACCATTCATTTAAATATTTTGTTTATTTAAAGCTTTATTTTGTTCTTTTTATATAGGCCATTTCTGCTATTAATCTTTTTTGATAATTATTTTCTTTGTGTAAAATGTTTATGTCATTCCATTTAATTTTATGATTTTGATACTTTCAGTAATCAGTGAACACATAATTAATCAAAATCATAAAATTAAATGGAATGCCATAAAAATTTTAAACAAAGAAAATAATTAACAGAAAAGAGTAATAGCAGAAATGGCCTATATAAAAAAGAACAAAATAAAGCATTAAATAAACAAAAAGATTTAAATGAATGGTGTGGAACATATGATTCCTTGCTAAAATATTTTTAATTATAAATTGAAATTTTAAATTTATATATTTAAATTTGTATACATATATTCATATAAAAAATTAATTGCCTTGGTGATGGTAACTATGTACAATAAATTTATAAGCAACCATGTCTTGAAAATAATCTCACAACAGGAGATTGAAACGTCGACACAATAAATTTATGTTTTGACTGAGATCATGTTTATTTTTTGTAATTATAATATTAAATACTCTCCGTGAAAAATAATTTAAAAAAAGTCAATACAAAATAACTTTGCTAACTTCGCGTCTAGATATATTATCGCCTCACTATGATAATTGTCCATATACATAAAAGCGGTGCCACGTGACAGTGTTTGACAATGATTAACATGAGGAATTATTATAGTGGCGGTGGTCTGCATCTTTGTATTTAATTATATATAACAGCTATGAGGAAACAAAACGATCCGCTGGACAACCAACAATAGTGAGGCGATAATACTAAGAGTTACACATGGAAGTATTTGTTTTTGTATTCTAGTGTCTTGTGCAAATGCAATACATATTACATTTATGGGATCCTGAAATGGTCATTTATTTAAAAAAGATCGGAATGGCGTCCAATCGTTTACAATGCAGAGGTGAGTTATAGAACTACACGGTACAAGATCTAATGAGTATATCAGCATTAAAACATACGTAACATGTAACGCCCTCCTCGCTGTCCGTCTAACTACTTGGACGCACAGTAATTCAAACTTTGTATTTACACCAGAAGACACTTGTTTCTATTTTGTCCGCATTCTTGTTTATTGTGCAATTTTACTTGATATGACTTCTAATAGATTTTGAAATGATCATTCATTTGTACCTAGATCGCGGTAATGTAGGTAATGTAGTTAACCCAAGTAGGCTTATTTGAACTATCACCACATAAAAGAATCCAGTCAGATTGTTAAGAATCGGGATTTGGAAAGCAAGACCTCGAAACAGACAAAAATCAGGCATTCTGAATCTACTGATAAAGAATTCAACGAAGAAAGACTCGAGGACGAGCATACTATTATGAAATTATAGACAAAATTATTAATTTAATGTATACACGAAAATGGTCTACCATAGGATAGTTAATGAGAATACATGCAAATTAACTGAGTGTTTCCTATTTGATAAGCATTATATTTCTGACAGTAATAGGAACAAAATATAGTTTGAGTATTAAGTAAGCTACGAAGGTACAGAAATGGTGTAATGAGCCGTACATCGTCTCGTGACATGATTGGTCAGTTTGCATACAGCAGCAGTTCTATCAGAAATCTCATTTTGAGAAGGATATAAAAAAGAATGACACCAGTTGTTTTGAGTATCTTCATCTTCTCGGAATGAATTATTAAGTGAACCTGCTCCAGCCCCATCTTATCAAATATTTAAGTGTTATTAAAAACATTTTTCATCAGTGTCTTTCTTTAAGTATTCACATTCAAAACTTCATCTTATTTTAGCGATAAATTACGTCACTCATCCTACTTCGCTTTTCTTACCAAATTTATGTCAAAAATAAAATTATGCAGATCAATTCGTTGTCAAACGCTAACAATAGATCGTATGCGAAGATCGTGTAGTTTTTTTACATTCGAGAAATACTGGAGATACTTTTATTTTCAAGATGGTTAAAATATCGATATAAAGAGTATTTGAAAATTTATTGTATACAGGCACCAAAAAAGGCAAATTACGGAGGATTCTGATGTTATATATACCAAAAAGTTTTTATCTATAATTATTTATTTATTTATTTACTTATTTATTTACCTGGTGGAGTTAAGACCATGTGGCCTTCTCGTGCACTCACCAGGGCAAAAATGAAATTTAAATACAACAAATTATAATAATATTATATACTAAACAATAAATTATCTGGTCAAACTGAACATAAAAATAATGTTTTGTTAATCCCATAAAATTAAGGACAATTTAAATTAAGGCTAATGAAAGAAGGAGTAACAAAGGAATAACATATTGAATGAACTATAAATGAAAATAAATACAAAGAAAGTAATAAACTGTAAAGAATCATTCTATTTTATATATATATATATATATATATATAATTACAGGGTGTTTCATAAAGGATGGCGCAAACTTAAATGGTTGAAAGTACACGATAATAGAAGCAACAATGTCCCAATAAACATGGGTCCGCAAACGAGCCGTTTGCGAGATAATTACGAATGTATGGTTACAAGCCGCCACTGACTTCATTGTAAACATCGTCCAACTTAGTAGAAATTTATTTGAATTTAGACTATACTATTAATTTTTCATCTCATTTAGTTCACATTTCACAGTTCACTTCACTTATGGGTTACCTGTTAAAGGAGATGTTAAAGTGTCTTCCTTGCATCTGGATGCAATACTGAGCTCGTCTCTGCAATGAATGTCGAATTCTTTCGAAAACCCCTGGATCATTTCTGAATTTTTGACAAGCATGTACAGCTCTCTGTTCCAGTTCTTCAATCGTGTTATCGGGTGTGCTGTACACTTCGCTTTTGAGGTGACCCCAGTCATAACAATCCAAAGGATTTAGATCAGGTGATCTTGGAGGCCAAGGTACAGATCCGCCTCGACCTATCCATTTTTGGCCGCATCTGCGCGCTAGATGCAGTCTCACAGCAGCAGCAAAATGTGCTGGAGCTCCGTCATGCATGTACCACAAACTCCGACGTTGCTGAAGGGAAACATCCTCAAGCAATCCTGGAAGATGACGCCGCAGAAACCTAAGGTACCTCCGTCCATTAAGTTTTCGTGGAAGAATGTGTGGCCCAATGAGATAATCACCTAGTACGATGTTACAAACAATGGCATTCGTTATTATCTCGCAAACGGCTCGTTTGCGGACCCATGTTTATTGGGACATTGTTGCTTCTATTATCGTGTACTTTCAACCATTTAAGTTTGCGCCATCCTTTATGAAACACCCTACATATATATATATGGAATGATAAGAAAAATAAATGCCTGGACGGGATTCGAACCCGGATCTCTGAGTCTGTACCTCAGCGTGATATCCATTACACTACCAGGCGAATCCAATTCAAACACTTATTTTTCTTATATATGTTTTATACTCTCCGTTATTACTACATGTCGCGAGAACACTGTCTTCACTGCCATCTAGTAGCTGACTATAACAAGTAAGCAAATTAAAGAGAATATTTTTACCTTATAGCAGTGACGCTTTATTGATGTAATAATTAAATGTTTAACATTGATCAATGCAAGCTTAATATGGAATGATAAGAAAAATAAATACCATATATATATATATATATGGTATATAAGACATTAGATAAAAATATTGGTAAATCTTAATACAATTTATATTGAATAAAAGAGAAACAAATTATTATTGATTGTCAGAAAATAATATTAGTGAGATGTTTCTGTTAACAATTTCATTATCAGTTTGTTTCTGAAAGACGATAAGTTTAGCAGTCTCTGATGGAGGGTGGAAGAGAATTCCATGTTCTAGCAAGATAAACTGTAAAGGATTTCGAGTAATAGGGAGTGTGATGAGGCGGGGATATAAAGGGCGATGTGCTGATGGAATCGGGTGCCTAATTCAAGTGTATTAGAGAGTCTAACGAAGAGGTCTGATAAATAATTAGGCAATGATGAGTGTAAAATTTTATAGAGAAGAAACAGGAATGGACGGTTCTACGATCTTACAGACGAAGCCATGACAATTGTTCCAGAGATGGAGTAAAGTGATCAAATCGACGAATACCACAAATAAAAGAGTGAGCAAGAATTATGAACACGTTGAAGTCTTTGGATAAGAACAGTAGCCTGTTTAGGTCTGTAAAAGAGTATAACAAATTAATCAAAATGGGGCATTGCAACTACTAACATTTCCCTTAGAGGAAATGACAAACAATTTCTTATACGATGTAATGAATATATTATTGAGAAGATTGTTTTGCAAATGTGGTTTTATGTTGATTCCAATTTAGATTTTTATCCATATATACTCCTATATTTTTACTGTCCCGCTATAAGGGATTGGAAACCCATTACGTGACTCATCTCATACTGTGTTTGTGTTAAATGAGACTGATAGTCTCTGATGATCCATAATGATTGCTTATGACTTTTTTAGGATTTACGAGATGTCCATATAGCAATGTCCAGGCCGTTAGCGAGTCAAGGTCCTCATAATTTTGGCTACCGCGTCATTTAAGGAATATCTGTCTGCGTGAATGTAGATCTGCATGTCGTCCGTAACTAAATTATATTTGCAATTTTTTAGAGAGTCAGATATATCATTTATATAGATTGAAAAAAACAGTGGGCTGAGCACAGAACCCTGTCGAACTCCTGCTTTACGGTAGGTCCAAGAAGAACATAATGAGGAATTTCCTACAACAGATTGCTGGCGCTTACGAAGGTAGGGATTGAACCATTGCTTGACACTGTCGGAAAGTAATAGATTTTTTAGTTTAAGCAACAATACGTCCAAGTCTACTGTGTCAAATGCTTTACTAAAGTCACGTAGTGTAAGAATAGTAAGTGTTTCATTATCAGATGCTTCGCGTATGTCTTTACATATATTTAGTAGAGCAGTATTTTTACTGTGTCCTGTCCTGAAGCCTTAATGATATTGATCTATACGGTCGTATTCAGTTAGGTAGTCAGTCACTTGTTTATAGACAAATTGTTCCAAAGCTTTTGAAAGAGTAGGTAAAATACTAATGGGTCGAAAATCGTTCGGAGTTAAGGGAGTTTTTTTCGGGAGTGGGCGTACAAGTGCCTGCTTCCATAATGTGAGATATGTAGAGGTTTGTAGTGAGGAGTTAAAAACATGAGTTATGGTAGGTAGTACAACTTCGATTATTTTGTTAATTAGAATGATATTTATACGGTCAGTCCCTTCTGCTTTTGTTTTTATTCGTTTTGATAGTTTTCTGTACGTCATTGTCCTCTAATATATGAGAAACTGAAATGTTCTCTCTCTGGTGTATTTGTCAATAATAATTCACTTATTGTCTGTGTTTTGCCTTTAGGAGGTAAAGATTGTACTTGTAAAATAGTCATTGAGTGGGTCCAGGGAAACAAGTAGTTTTTCTACCCGAGTATCTATCCTTCCTACATCCATTTTATTCAGGTTTTTCCAAATTTCTGGGTTATTGTTATTTTGTTCATTAAGGCTATATAGATGTCAGGTTTCTTAAAAATAAGTTTTAAAAAGTATTACAGGTTACAAACGACAATTTTGTATTCATTTTTGCGATCGCAGAACAAAATCCCGGAAACAACGTAAGCAGTTAGAATAAGACTAAAGCCACAGATGGTAATTTCGCAATCATTATAATCAGATCCTTCCGAATTTACCACTGTGATAAAGTTTTGTACTGTAAATGCTTTAAAAGCTTACTATTATGTGATAATTTTGGTAATGACAGTCTTCTGTAAGTTCATGTCCATGTGATTATGCCATTGTATGTAACAACAGTGTAGTATCTTAGGTATAACACGTATTGACTAGGCACAAAGACCTAGTCTTTTATATCGCAAAATATATGTATTTTCTGTGTTCGTTTTACGTAAATTGTTTATGTTACGAATTGCTATATCAATCAAATGGCGTTTATTGTGAGAATTGTTAACTGACGTTATGTCTCAAATATTGTGATGTAGTATTTTCTTGTTTTATCGTTAATTTTTAATGCAACTATATTTTTGTATGTTTTCTCTGTTTCAAATTTTCTTCTAACAACACAACTGGATATTATCACTGCACAAAGTGTAAATGTATTACACCACACAATTTTAAGTACTACCGCTATAGCCTTACACAATCAGCTTGAAATAGAAACCAATTGTCTGCAAAGTAAAATGGACGAGTTAAAGTAATTTAAGTACGTAGAGCCTGTTACTGGTAAATCAAAATGAGAGTGCAATAGGAATAATAGATTAACTTCAAAACTTATTAGGGGCTTGACTGTGATTAAAAAAATCTCCTGGCGCGACAGACCTAGAAGGCAGTTAGCCTACCATCCGGCTGCTGGCCTCACATCTAATGAGTCAATCACAGAGTTAGATGATCATCAGCCAGTGTAGGGGTGACATATAGTCAGCATGTCGAGTCCCCCAGCCGTTATAGCTAGTTTTCTCAACCTGGATTCGCTACTTATTGTAGCTACCCAAATGCCTCACGATGATGGGTGGGCACCGGTCCTATACTGGCCGAAATACCATTAGAAACTTTCTTCCCCATGGAGACTCGAAACAGCGCAAGTCCCTCTGCGCCAAGGATTCCTGCCTTAACCACTCGGCTACGGCGCAGATTACGTACCAAAATTACATGGTATTAAGAAAAGTCGACTTTGAAGAGTCTTAAAAAATAATCCGTAGTCAAATTATATCTCGTGTTCTTTATACCTGACTTTATTAAACATTTATATTGATTGTGAATATATTCAGCTTTCAAAATATATATATATATATATATATATATATATATATATTATATGTTTTACACAATGAAATATATATATATTATATGTTTTACACAATGAAATATGAAATTAATTTTTAAATAATAAAATAACTTATAGGTATAATTTCTCAAAAACTACTTGAGGTAAATCCATGAAATCTTTTGGATAATTTAGTAACTAATTTAATGAAGCTTTTGTAGGAGATTCAATAAAATAATTTGTGAAAAATAAATACATAAATAGTTTATACGGAAGAATATAATTTTCAATCTTACAATTCAATAATACCCTCCATTCAAAATATTTATGATAAAACAATAAAACAGCTATTACAGAAATACATACATAAAATGACTGGTCGTTTTTGAAATTTCACTTTTTGCTTATTATTATAGAAGATGAAAAAACTGTACCTGAATATTCATATGCAGTGGTCAAACTTCAATTATTAAAATAGTAATTTGAACTTATTGGTTCAAGACATCTAAAAATACAGTCTTATACGCTTATCCAAAAATTGAATGGATCAGTTACAAATGTAATTCGTATTACCGTCCTCTATATTGGAGGTTCAGCAGAGTGCGTAATTGAATTGTACGTGCCTCTATATATTTTCTTTGTAACATGAAGTACTTGGTGTAAAATATATTATATAATTGCTGAGCATAATATTAACGAATTTAATTATTATTTTAATAAAATGTCTCCAATTGTTCAATAATTTTGTAAAAATGTGTTAAAACACTTATAAAAAAGTAATAAGGATTCACACATAGTGTTTGGTACAGAGCCTTCTTGATTGATTACTCGTCATGCAGATGGTCAAGGAAACATATGATGTCACCATGTCACTATTTAAGAAAATAACTATAATTTTCTCTTAAAGATTGAAGGAGAGATCAGGGTTCATTTTGTTACGCAATTTATTTTAAATGTGAATATTTTTATGAATAATTGAGCGAATTGACAGTTTAAATAAGATGTATGTGCTTAAATCTGATAATCTATGAACATCATGCAGCTCTGTTAAATATGTTCCACAATTCACGTCTCAATTGTGACGAAACATTTTCCTTAAACACTTCATTTTCAAATACACCTAACTTTTCTCTTCTCTTAAGGTAAGATAACATGTTTCATATTCATATAACTGGAAGAATAACAGTAGGCCTACTATATATTTTTAATTTAGTGTATTTTAGACAAGTTGGGTTGACGAGAACCTCTGTAGTGCATTACAAGGGTAGGTGCATTTATTATGAATACTGCATAATGTTAAATACTTACTTACTCACTGACACTATCGAACCCGTAGGTTCATGGCCGCGCGGACATAAGCTCTCCATACATCCCTATCCTCAGCCAATGCTTTCCAATCATTCCCTGTATAATCTACTTCCCTCAAATCATAGTTAATGTTGTTCTCCCACATCATTCTTGGTCTACCAACTGGGCGTTTTCCTTCTGGCTTTCCTACAAGACGTTTCCATGCACGTCTTTCATTCCCCATACGCGCAACATGTCCTGCCCATCGCAATCTACGAGACTTAACTGTTCTTATTATATCTGGCTTCCTATAAAGATCATGTAGTTCATTGTTATGTAGCCTTCTCCATTCACCTGTCTGTTCATCTCTCTTTGGTCCAAAAATCCTCCTAAAAACCTTATTCTCAAATACTTGTAATCTCCTTTCCTCCCTTAAAGTAAGAGTCCATGTTTCGCACCCATATAATATAACTGGTAGAATAATAGATTTATATATTTTTAGCTTAACGTTTTTTGAAAGGAGTTGGCACATCAAAAGTCTCTGCAATGCATAATAGCACGCATTTCCAGAATTGAGCCTATGTTTAATTTCTTTGTGCATCTCATCCCTATTTGTGAATAGTGTTAAATAATTTTACTAATTCGTTTAAATGTTTAATTTGTACTTTAATAAAATGTAATGTTAAACATTTAACTTAACTTATATTATTATTAGGTATTGATCCATCCGAAAACAAGTGTAACTAAATTAGTATGGTTGAATTTCTCCCCTGTAGGGGAAGAATGCTTTAGTCTCGTAGAGACGTAAGGGGTTACTACTACTATATTAATAAGGACTGTCGAAGTCACGAGCGGCTTGCTGCATGTGTAATCTATTAGTAAATGATTCTGTTTTATATTATATTTTTACTTAGTGCCCTATTGCTACTACAATAGCTATTAGATTACAAAAAATAAAAGGTAATTAGAAAATAAGAATGCAAAGTGAAAATTCAGCCATGCTCGTAATAGAAGGTAACGCTAACATAAGTTTATTAAGGAATAAAATCACGATTCAACATCTGCTTGGGAATTTACACGTCGAGAGTATTTGGGAGACAGAACATTGTCTAATTTATTATTTTAATGAAAATAGTGCATAAAATAAAGTTTTCTCTTGACAAATATAACAGTTGTGTTTTTACGTGATAAGTGATTACGGCTCACAAGAGTTATGAGAAGTAATTATTTCAATTTGAAAGTTAAATGAATAATGAAATGTGAGTTTCACACATGCAATGCTTTATCAGGAAACATAACGGTAAATAGCAGGTTGTAATCCTAAGCCCCTGCGAATCATATCAAGGAACTCTGTTCAGTTGCACACACACTCACAAGGTTATCTGCTCTTTAAATTAATAATGTTTCTGTTTGCATTCTTTCATCATACGCCCTTTTTAATATATAGGCCTACTTATTTATGTTTGTGTGTGTGTGTGTGTGTGTGTATGTGTGCATGTGTGTTTCGTAAACGGTATGGTATAATAGCTATCATACTCGATTTTATGACAGATATTCGATGGTTCAAACCCTACATGAGTCGATTTTTTGAAACGATATTCTGAAGGCTTCCTTCGGAATATAAGTAAATGAAGCTTATCTACGGCACTTGAAAATGTTTTACTGCAATAAGAGATTTCAGAGAAAAAACATTGTTAGCCCTATAATCCGAACTTTGAATCGCTACGTAAATTAACTTGACGTTAAAGAGTTTTCTTAAATGAAATACTGAAAACTGAGGTAAAGTGTTCTATAGGTAGGCCAAGAATGAGAACCTGTAAGATATAAGTTCAGTTAGACACCGTGTGAAAATAAGTAATGGGAATCCACACATGAATTTTAAATAAAATATTATATTTCGATTTTTAATTTAGGTATCAATAATTCATAAATTATGTTGATTACGCATGAATAAATTAAAAAATGGGTTCCAGTAGGCATATACTGTGCTTAGCTTTTATTATTTAAGATAAGTGACATGTAGACACGGATTAGAATGAATCAATAATTTTATTTAATAATAATAATAATAATACTTTATTTATTCTGACAGAGGTAAGGCCATAAGGCCCTCCCTTCCACTCAACCAGCAGAAATACAAATAAATATTCGACAAATATAGATATACACTATACTAATTATAAACAGTTAAAGATACAATAAATGTAGCAATGTAAATGTCATGTACAAACAACATTTTATAGGGTAATAACAATAATGATACGATAATAATAATAATAATAATAATAATAAATAATAATAACAATAATAATAATAATATAAATATGATACATTATACGGGAAACACCAATTAATATATATATCTTACACTGGATAATAATGAAGTCGAGTTTAGAGCAAATATAAATTTAGATTTCTTTTAAAAAATGCCAATGTCCTGCAGCCCCTTATTTCTTGTGGTAGGGAATTCCAGTTGCGAGAAGTGGAGATGGTATATGACATGGAGTGATGTGATGTCCTATGTTGCGGTATATTAAGTAAGAGACTATGTTGTGATCTTGTGTTTAAGTTATGGTTTGAGGATAGATACTGGAAACGGGATGATAAATAATTGGGAATCGAGGTATGTAGGATCTTAAATAGGAGAATTAGACAGTGCGATTTTCTTCTCTCTTTTAGATGTAGCCATGACAATTCGTGGAATAATGGAGAAATGTGATCGTATTTTCGAACATTTAATATGAATCTGATACACATATTATGGACACGCTGCAGTTTGTCCGACAATCCGTCACTTATGTCAGTTAGTAGAACGTCACAGTAGTCAAAATGCGGCTTCACTAAAGTTTGGATTAAAATTATTTTAAGAGTTGTAGGAAGAAAATGTTTAAGTCGCTTTAGGGAATGCATTATGGAGAAGATCCTTTTAGATGTTTGTTTTACTTGCTCATGCCATTTTAAATTAGAATGTAAGTAAAATCCCAAGTTTTTAACGACGTCGGTATAAGGAATTTGTTCATTATCTAATATGACAGCCGGCATATTGCCATTGTTTATGAGGTGTAATAGCCTTGGATGTCCGATAATTATTGCTTGCGTTTTATTTACATTTAGTTTCAGCCCATATTGTCTGGACCATAAAGATATATGCCTGAGGTCAGTGTTTACTTTGTCAATATATTCATTAATTTCGTCAGGCCTAAAGTGTGTGTAAATCTGTAGGTCGTCGGCGTAAAGATGATGCTTGCAGTTTTGTAGTTTCTTGGTCACGTCATTAATATAAATCGAGAAGAGAAAGGAGTGAGGACGCCGCCTTGAGGTACCCCTTTCCTCACCAAGCTCCAGGAAGAAATGCGATTAACAGAAACTGATTGCTGACGATTAGTGAGGTAAGATGCAAACCAATCAAGACAGTTTTCCGACATATGTAGTGTCTTTAGTCTCGCTAGCATTAAGTCTATATCTACTGTGTCAAAGGCTTTGCTGTAGTCGAGTAGGACTATTGCGGTGAGTTTGCTTTTGTCCATTGAGTCTCTTATGTCCTCTATAATGTCAAGTAGTGCAGTACTTGTGTGATGTCCTGTTCTAAAACCAGATTGATGTTCATCAAGTAAGTCGTGTGTAGTGAGGTAGTCTGTTAACTGTGAGTGTATTATGTGTTCCAGTTCTTTAGATAAACAGTGAAGAATACTAATTGGTCTATAATATATATATATATATATATATATATATATATTATTTGGAATAATCCTCACAATAATAATAATAATAATACTTCATTTAAGGTAGCAGAGAAGGCCATAAGGCCTTCTGTTCACTCAACCAGGGAATAATAAAATAATACAAAAGTTTAATATACTTATCTTATTACTAAATTAGAATATTATTAAAATATAGACTAAACAGTGTACAATGAGAATGTGGTATTACATTATATCTAACACTAAACAATATAGGATCAAATAAAATAAAATAAAATAAAGTACATGAACATTTATAGCTACATACAAAATGTTGAATATATTTATGTAGGTAGTATTTTCAATATGTAGAGCTTAAAATATCAGTTAATTTAGATTTTAATGATGATAGGGATCGACAATGCCTGACATGACTGGGAAGTGAGTTCCATGCTCTAGTCATAGATATTGTGAAAAATTCAGAGTATAAATATATCCTGTGTTGTGGAATCAAACATAAAGTAATATCTTGTGATCTCGTGCCTAAATTGTGTTGAACCCATATATATTTTTGAAAGTGCACTGATCAAAAACTTGATAATGCGTGTGCAGGATTTGAAATTGCAAAACATGTGAATATAGAGTATTTCGGTCGTTTAGTGGAAGCCGTGATAAGGCCTGAAATGAAGGAGACACGTGGTCATAATGACGGATATTGAATACAAATCGAATGCACGCATTATGAAGATGCTGTAGTCTGTCAGATCAGTTGTGAGATCGGGCAATAATATATCGCAGTAATCGAAGTGCGACATTACAAGAATTATACAAGGACTTGTTTTAATTTCGTGGGTACAGGTCTATGTAAATATTCAGATTCGTTACTACTGAGTTGTAGGGGATATTTTTGTCATTAAGTAGAATGAAAGGGACATTTCCGTAATTTTTAATGTTTTGCATTTGTCGGTGCCCTATAATTATGAACTGTGTCTTGCCAGCATTATGTTTTAGTCCATGCTTCGTCGACGATTAGGTAATTGAGACTAGGTAACTATTAAGTTTGACTAGTGCGTCATATAGGCCTATATCATCAGGATGAGAGTGAATATAAATCTGCATATCGTCGGTCTATTGGTGACGTCAACAATAAGTAAGACTAATTCATATGTCGTTATTATACACTGACTCCTGTTGGACGCCACACTTCAGAGCTAACCAAGATGAGGAATTACGTATATTAGAAAATCACTGCTGGCGATCACGAAGGTAAGATGCCAGCCAGTTCACAGCATTCTTCTCAATAATACATTCATTAAATCGCATAATAAATTGTCTGCCATTCGCTCTTAGGAAAATGTTAGTAGAAACACTTGCAATGCCCAATTTTGATTATTGTGACACTCTTTTTACAGACTTAAATATTATTTTCACTCAAAGACTTCAACGTGTTCATAATTCTTGCGCACGTTTTATTTGTAGTATTCGCAAATTTGACCATGTTACACCGTCCCTGGAACAATTATCGTGGCTTCGTCTAAGAGATCGTAGAACTGTCAATTCCCTATCCCTTCTCTATAAAATACTTCACACATCATCGCCTAATTATTTATCACGCCGCTTCATCAGACTATCCGACACACATAATTTTGGAACTCGATCCCATCAGCACATTGTCCTTTATATCCCTCCTCATCACACTGTATATTATTCATTATCTTTTACAGTCTCACTTGCCAAAACATGGAATTCCCTTCCACCCTATGTGAGAGACTGTCAAACTATAACATCCTTCAAAAACAAACTAAAGAATTATTTAATAACAAACTAACTTATACACCTCACTGATAGTATTCTTTTAACCATTAATAAATTCAATTATTTGTAAAAATAATATTAAGATTAACAAATATTTTCTTTTGCTTTGTTTTAAATATTGTATAATCGTAAAATTAGTTTTCTATATCACATTATTTTTCTTTCTTTTTTATATACATTAGACAGGGACAATTTAACATGTTTTGCTTGTATACATTTTATTATTAATTTTAACTAACATTAACTGATTGCAATTAGATCGTAATATAATAGATATTATCTTTTTGATCAAATTTTTATTTAGTATTTAATGTTAATTAAAATTGTTATATTCTGATGTAATATATGTTTGTCCTGGCGAGTGGAAGAGAAGGCCACATGGCCTTAACTCCACCAGGCCAAATAAATCTAATCTATTAAAATATATATGCATATATATTTTAATATTTTATCACCAAGAAGATCACTTGTGTATTAAATCTAATCTAATTTAATCTAATCTAATCTAAATATTTAAAGCTAATAGTTTAGCTACTAGTATGCTAATTTTAATAGTGTCGAAAGTTTTGCTGAAGTCCAAAAAGAGTTAACATTGTCATCTCTCCATTTTCCATTACTTTCCGCGCATCGTCGGTTACTTCAAAAAGAGTAGTTGCTGTACTGTGGCCTGTCCTAAAATCTGACGGGTATGGGTCGAGTATGTCATGTGTATGAGTTAATCAGTCAATTGGTTATGAGCAATGTACTCCGAAGTGGTAGAAAGAACTGAGAAGATGCTGGTAAGTCTTTTGGTATTGTAGATAATTTAATTTTAGGGATTGGTCTGACTATAGCTTTTTTCCAAAGTTCAGGATGGGGAAGTCATGATTCAGGCATTAGACATATGAGTCACAGTTGGGAGTATTACATCAAATATTTTCTTTAAAAAGTCAATACATATATTGTCTATGCCATGTGTCTTAGTTATAATACGGCCCAATTATAGTTTAACATCAATCAGCGTTATATAGGGAAATAAGATTTTTTTTCGGGAAGGAGTAGGCTTGGATAGGAGATCGCAGTGTTCATGTTAAATGAAATGTACGATATGAAATGCTTATTTAGATCGTCCGGTGATATGTTAGTACTCTCGCCACTGGTTGTCGGCATTGAACTAATATTTTTCCATATATAACTGTAAACTTATTTAAACATGAAAATATTTCATATGGATATAAGTCCTTTTAAATGCTCTTATTTATACTGTAGAATTCATATTCCTAGCTTATAAAAAATTACAGCCAAAGAGAAAGGTTTTGGTTCTAACCGGGATTAGAGCCCAAGATATTCAGTTTTACGCATTGACGTAATAACTAATTGTGCTATCCAGACAATCCAGGAGCAGACAAAAACTGTCCTCCATTTGAAATCCCCGTGTACCCAGTAGTAGAGAATTATTCACAATACTTATTATTGTTTACTATGTCCATATAATTTCCACTGATTACCTTCACCCATTTACTGTAACTGACTAATATATCAAATAGAGAAGTTCATGGCCGCGAGCACACAGAATGCGTTACTAATCATTGACCTCGGATTTTATGTAATTGCATATTATGCTCCTGCATAATAATGTATTTATAAGAAAGCTAAAAATCAACGAAATAAACTGAAAGATCCACATTCCAACGTTTTAAATTATATATTTTTACATATTGTGAGATATACCCCTATAATACATACTTCACACAATAGTACATGGTTTTACATATTTTACTACTAGCGCGACATTATTATACATTTTCGTCAATCACATTAATTGTCTTTACATAAGCAAGAAAGGAAAAGAAATGTCAGGTTTATTATTGTACTTCTCATACATTGTCGTCAATCACAAACATGTCCGTTACATTTGAAGCTAAATTAGACGAGTCCGATGCAGACAACAATGACTCGTTTTCCTTTCCTATTTTCAAACGTTTCAGAATTTGTAACAGTCAGTTGCATTGAAGTTAACCACGGCATCGGTTGCGTCTTTGTTGTCATTAAAGCTGAAAAGATGGAATTATAGTGACAGTCCTTATTCGTGTATGGTAAAACAGTCATCTGCCTAAATTATGATAAACGTACAAGGTGTACGATGAAATCTCAAATTGAAACAAATTGCATATTATAAATAAACAACAGGTTTCCTCAAAGAAACTGATATTGTCTTATACAGTTGCAGAGGTAGCCTACACATAATCTATTAGTGGATTTTACAAAGAACTGTGCATGACATTGGTTGCAGAGAACATATCTTGGAACAAACTTCAGTTATTTCAATTTAAACATTTTTTTACAAAAATACTGCAACCACAACATTCCCGAGGAGTACACTCTAAGGACGAATTACTTGGATTAATTATGTTGACATATTACAAGAAATCAGGACTCGCATAGGCAAATCTTTCTTACTTACTTACTTACTCACTGGCACTATCGGACCCGTAGGTTCATAGCCGCGCGGACATACGCTCTCCATACATCCCTATCCTGAGCTAATGTTTTCCAATCATTCCCTGTATAATCTACTTCCCTCAAATCATAGTCCATGTTGTTCTCCCAACTGTTGGTCTACCAACTGGGCGTTTTCCCTCCGGCTTTCCTACAAGAAGTTTCCATGGACGTCTTTCATTCCCCATACGTGCCACATGCCCTGCCCATCTCAGTCTACGAGACTTAACTATTCTTATTATATCTGGTTTCCTATAAAGACAATTTAGTTTATTGTTATGTATAGTCTTCTCCATTCACCTGTCTCTCTATCTCTCTTTGGTCCAAAATTGTTCCTAAGTACTTTATTCTCAAATACTCGTAATCTCCTTTCCTCCCTTAAAGTAAGAATCCATGTCTCACATCCATATAATATAACTGGTAGAATAATAGTTTTATATATTTTCAGTTTAATGTTTTTTTTAAGGAGTTGGGACATTAAAAGTCTTTGTATTGCATAATAGCATGCATTTCCAGAATTGAGTCTATGTTTAATTTCTTTGTAAATCTCATTCCAATTTGTGATTATTGTTCCTAGGTATTTGAATTCAGCCACTTACTCAAAATTTCCCTCATTTGTCATTAGCTGTCCATTTCCATTATATAACTATTTCTACGTGTGGCCATATATTTAGTTTGATTGATATTTACTTCCAGTCCTAATTTCTTAATGTTACTCAATAGTGTGTGCGTGTTGTCCTTTAGTATCTCTTCGCTATCGCACAATAGTACATCATCAGGGTAAACTAACAGCTTATTAATACCATTGATTTGTAGGCGATCTTCATCCTCTAGAGCAGGCATATCATAGTTCAGAGCTGCAAGTTCCGTGTGGAAAGTTCCTGTACGAAAGACTACCATTGTCATGAACGCTTATAACAGGAGGAATCGAAATATAAAACAACGCACAAACAGGAGTACAGTATTTAATAATGAATAGTATTAACTGATTTACAGTTTTAAGTAATACCTCAAAAGATTTTAATCTGTAATATTTAATATTTGCCTGAAAAAACATTAAGAACCAACAGCCTCCACGTACAAACAAAACAAAAGGTAAGAATATGTTTAAAATATTCATGTGTTTCTACACCATTTTAACAAACATGATTTAATATTTCTTGGTACAGAAAAACAAAAGTAGTGGGTATATTTATTGGTCCTCCTGTAGGAAAATAAATCACCTATTTCATGGTGCTACTTCCCGGGCATTCTTACTTGACACATGACATTTTTTTAATTTAATTTTATTTTTTATATAAAACTTTCCTCATTAGAGGATTCCAACAAGGACAAAGTGATATAAACAATTAATTTTCGAAATTGATAAAATACATTAAAAAATTTCAAATTGTAATTGAAGTATATTCCATGAAGTAAAAATTTTGTAAACATGGTTTTTTAAAATTGAAATTGATCCTCTAATGGCAGCGATGACAAATTTAGAAAGATATACTCTGTCCAAATCTAAGAAATTCGAAAATTTTGCTAAGAATCCTGGTATAGTACCTCTTGCCACGATCATTAATCCTGTGACAGTTATACTATCTAATTGGCATTTATCTTTGTAATAGTCAACTGCTGGCTCATATATGGCATTCTTTTCAGAGTCAACTTCCTCAGGTTGGCTATTATGGATCTCAAAACGGATTGTGGGATCTAATATTGTAACAATTTTAAACGATGGTCTAAATGCAACAATATTCATTCGTCTATTGCTCCCATTTACTAATTTAATATTAAGAATATAAAAGTAGTACCTGATAAACCAATCGTCCACATCTAAAATAAAGTTCTATTTGAAAACTTCGTCAAGTAGTTAAAAATATGATGACCTCTCAAAACAATGTTTCATCTTCTGCATTTCAACTGGTATTATCGCCTCACTATGATGACTCCCGTTTATATAAAAGCGGGTGGCGTGATAATGCTCAACAAGGATTAACATGCGGAATTATTATAGTGGTGGCAGTAGGCATCTTTGTGTTTAATTATATATAACACCTGCGGGGAAACAAAGCGAACCACTGGACAAGTATCATAGTGAGGCTACAATACTAATGCTGTTATATAAGTTGTACGACGGGTTCAGTTCTGCAGGCTTGTTCTTTTTGAGTAAGTCTTCATTCTCAGCTTCTTTTAAAATCTCTATATCTTCTAGGATGCTAATCTTGTTGTTATTCTTTCTGTGTAATTTTGATATAGTATTATCGATTTAGTCGAACTGATTACACGTTTCTAGTATATGTTTGGTAAAACTTGATTTTTCTTCGTTATTAATATTTTTATGTTATGTTAACATAAAAAATAGCATAACACAAAAAAATATACAAAACACCTGTGCCTGTCTTGGATACGAGGGCACCAGGGAACTGTGGGAAATGAACGTGCTGATCAACTAGCTAAATCAGCAGCATCTTCTGAGCTTCATTATTAATTTTCAGTGTCCAATATCCTATGTTAAAGAGAATCTGTTGGACTATAACATCACTGATTGGAATGAACATTGGATCAGGAGTGTTACTTTAAATGATTTTAGGAGATTTAATATTAACCCAAACAGTGATCATAATTGTAAATGTAAAAAATCAATACAATCTGTAAAACATATTTTATTTGATTGTCCTATATTCGATTCTGGTTATATTTACTTTTAAATGATGATGAGGCATCTGCCTCAATGTGTGAAGCGATTTTTAAAAACTAAAATTATTATAAATATTTTATGAAATTAATAACACACATTCGTAAAAATATGTAGTATTTTCTAAGACACTTATAGACGATTTATATAATTCAAAACACTCATTCAAAACCATAAGATAATATTTCTATTTTACAATGTATAGTATAAAATTGTTATAATAAGCTACAACCCTAATATGCCTTTGTAGCGAAATAGGGTTTCAAAATAATTGGAGATTCAATAATAATAATAATAATAATAATAATAATAATAATAATAATAATAATAATAATAAATAATAATAATAACAATAGTAACAATAAATATATTAACAATAACAATAATAACGACAATAATAGTAATAACAGTAGTAATAATAATACAACAATAATAATAATTACATATTTTTTAATTTTCAGTATATCTTGTGTTAAAATTTCTTGTTATTCTACCGATGAAAAACTTACCGCAATTTTGTACTTTAGTTTATAAAAGCCTTTATTTTCGTATTTATTTGTTACTTGAATTGTGTTTGATGCGATGTTGGTGAGTTTGTTATTTGTTTTAAAGGCGATTTTTATGTTTCATGTATTTTTATCGAATTAGCTAATTTAACTGTTTCAAAATTTGGCGAGATATTCTGTGCCAAAATAAAATACGTAAGCTTGATTCTCGAAAGGTCTCCTTGCTGAACGTAGCCATGCTCATCATAGCGTTTGTCGAGTGAAACTGAACCAAGGCACCAGGTAGCGTTGCCTGTCCAGCGGAGCGCTCCTGGTGCATGTCGGAGCGCACCGTCTCATGGCGCTCGTGTTTTACATCGCTGCTCTACAGATTTGATGGCATGCTCTAGTACAAAATTAGAGAGTAGAGGAGATATTGCATCCCCTTGCTTCTACCCATTCTGGATTTCAAAAGTATCCCAAAACTGTTTGCCTACACGCTTTGTGCCATTTAGACACATTCGTATAAGTCTAACTAACTTTTTAGGAATTTCGAACTCCAGCAGGATACTATATAACTCTTCCCTCTTAACTGAATCATAAGCTTTTTTTGAAGTCTACATATAGTGATGTACAGTACCATTATATTCCCATTTCTTTTATAAAATCTGTCTTATACTAAAAATCTGATCTGTTGTAGACCTGTTTTTTTCTAAATCCACATTGATGATCTCCTAGAATGTCATCAATATAGGGAGTAGGTCTGCTTACTAATATTACTCGTATTTGTTAGAATTTTGTACGAAGTTGAAAGTAATGAGATACCCCTGTGGTTGTTGCAATCAGTTTTATCTCCTTTGTTATAAATTGGTACGATAATCGATTCTTTCCATTCACCTGGAAGAGCTTCTTTATCCCAAATCATACTAAGCAACAGGCGTATCTTGTCCATGAATTTTTCTTCCCCTGATTTTATCAGTTCTGCTGGGATCTCATCTGAACTTGATGCTTTATACATCTTCAATTTTTGTATCGCCATTTGAACCTCTAATGCACTTGATTCTGCGACTAACATTTCAGCTGTCTGTAAATGATCCTCCTCAATATCCTGTTCTGTATGTACATTTAATAGGTGATGAAAGTAACTTTTCCATCTATTTAATATACTCCTGGAATCTGCAATCATATCTCCATTTCCATTCCAAATTATGTTTGTTCTAGCCTGAAACCCTTTCTTCACTAGTCTAATTTGCTGATATAATTCTCTAATGTTCCCATTTTTTGCATTACTTTCAATACCATTAATCTTCTCTCTCAAATATTCCCTCTTTTTACTCTTTAGTAACCTGGTGGTTTCCCGTCTAATACTACCCAATTGCTTATAGTTCAACAATCAGCTAAATTAATCAATTATATACTTAATGTATTATGGCTATATGGCGTAAAATAAGAGGTATCCTAT